>JAJMZS010000489.1:0-30029 GCA_023807205.1 Isotricha prostoma | reverse complement strand
TCATTATTATTATTATTTTGTAAAGGAAATTCATTATTATTATTCTGCATTGGGAAAGAATTTTGATTATTAGGGAATGAACCTTCTATATTATTATTTGCAACAATACTCTTTTGTATATTACCATCATAAGGAATTTGATTTGGAATTGATTGTGGAAAAGCATTTTTATCTTTTTCTTGATTATTTAATGATTGCTCATTGATATGTTGATAATTTTCTTCAACAACATCAGGTAAATCATTTTTACTAGATTTATCTTCATCTTCTTTATATTCTAATTCATTACTTTTATCTTCAGCAAGTTGTTTCTTTCTATCTAAAGGATCTTTTCCATTCATAACATCAAATATATTATCTGAAATATTTTTAGCATCATTTTTAGCTTCTTCAAGAGTTAATTCATTATTTTTAATAATATGTTTTTCATACATTTCATTAACAAAATATTTTTTAGTTGTAATATTCATTTTTTCTCTTGAATATACTTTCACATCAAGTGATTGAACTTCATTATCTTTTACATCATCTGCATATATAAACATTAAATTTTTATCATTTTCATCCCATCCACTAAATATTTCATTTTTTAATTCAGGTGCATTTTTCTTTTTTTTAAATCTTCTATATTTATTTTGTATTCTTTTTATCTTTTCTTCATCTTCTTTAAATTTACTATAATAGTCTTCTTCTTTATCTTCATTTTCATTTTTTGGGTTTAGATTTTCTATTTTATTAATATCAGTATTTCTTAAAACTTTTTCTTCAATTTCTTCATAAATTTCTTCATCATTCATATTTCCTTCAACTTTTGATTTACTTTGAGATTTTTTATCCAAAGCACCACTTTCATTAAATTCTTTTTCATAATCTTCTTCATCTTCTACTACTTGTACATTTGTTTGTTGATTATTTATTGGTACTTCACCTGGTTTTATATCAATTTCTTCTTCTTCTTTATATTGCATTTCATCTTTTTTTCCTCTTCTTAAATTATTATTTTCTTCTTGATTAGCATTTTGATCTATATTATCTACAATTACTTCTTCTTTAATGTTATCAACTTTTTCTTCATTATTTTTATCTTCTTCATTCTCATTTTTAATTTCTTCATTCTCATTTTTATTTTCTTCATTCTCATTTTTATTTTTTTCATTCTCATTTTCATTTTCTTCATTCTCATTCTCATTTTCATTTTCATATTCTCCATTTAATCTCATCATATAATCATTTTCAGTTTTTGAATTTTTTAATTTTTGATCTTCATCATTTTGATCATCAGGTATTGAATCCAAAATAATTGAAGGATCAGTAAAATCATCATATTCAAAAAAAGGTTCAAATGATTCAAATAATTTTTGAACTTCTTGTTTTTTATAAATTAAATCTTCTTGATTAATCATATCTTCTTCTTTTTGGTTTTTAAATGAATCTTTTTTTTTCATTGTTTCTACATCTTTCATATATGTATTTAACATATTATTTAAGTTTGCTTGTGGCTTTTGTGTTTTATATTTTCCTGGAGCTTTCCATTTATTATTTACATATAATTTTTTTGCTTGTTTTAAATTTGTGTTGTAAAATCCTTTCATTGATGTTGAATTTGGTTCATATATTTTTAATTTTTTATCACATTTATATTTTGGAGTATATTTTGATTTTGAAGGTTTCATTTTTTTTTTATTATTTTTTTTTGGTTTATATTATTTTTAAAGATTTTTTTTAAAATATAAAATATACATTATATTAATATTTATTTATTTTTTATAATTTATAAAATTTATAAATATATCATTTTATTTTTAATAATCTTAAAAAAAAGAAAATATAAATTTACATTATTGATTCAAGTTTTAAATTATAATTATTTTATCTTTTCCTTTATTTTTTTTTTAATTAACTCCAACACAAAATCTTTGGAATATATCATAAGCTTTTGTTCTCCAATTATCAATTGAATTAAAAATTAATTCATTACATTTTTTCATTAAATCATTTTCATTACATATTGCCAACAAAAATTTTTCTTTTAATATTTTTAATATATTATCTTTATCACGAAAACTATTTAAATCATGATAAATATCACAAAATAATTCAACCATCAAAATAATAATATCATATTTCTTTCTAATAATTTTAAATCCTTTAAAAAATAAATCTTGAAATAAAAGAAAATATTTAGATTCTGTTCCACCAATTAATTCAATAAAATCACTTGTAAATTTAAAAGGAGCTTTTTCAAATTTTATATTACCAGGAGTTTTATCAAGTAAAAAACCAAAATCAATATGAATAACATTTCCTTCATCATCAATTAAAATATTTCCATTATTTCTATCTTTTATTTCAAAAAAATAACAAATGAGTGAATAACCAACAAATGATGTAATAAAATTATTAATTGCTTTTTCATATTTTATACTAGTATTACCAAATTTAAAAATAAAATAATTTTTTAAATTTGAATCATTATAATTTAAATTATTTTTATCAATTCTTGATATAGATTCAAATGAATATTTTTCATCATATGGAAATTGAATTTTATTTATTTTTGATAATGAAACTGAATCAATTATTGTTTGTAAAAATCCACCTGAACAATTAGATATAACACTAAATGATTTTAAATGAATATTTAATCCTTCTTCAAGAAAAAAAGAATTAAATAAATTAATTATTTGACTTATAAAATAATCTTGTCTTAATTCATCACCTCCTTTTATTATAGATGAAATAACTTTTCTTTCAATATAATTTGAGTTATTATTATATTTTGAATTAATTAATACTTTTTCTTTTACTTCATCAAATGTATATTTATTAAATATTCCAGCTGATTCAGGAGAAATCATTGTTTCAGAATAACTATTATATGTATTTCTTATTTGAACTGAATTTCTTATTTTTACATTTGGTATTGGAGTTATTAAATTTGCTTTTGGTTTATTATTTTTTGGTGTATTAACTCTTGGTTTTATGATTTTTGGAGGTGGTTTTATTATTAAAGGTTGTTTATTTACTTTTTTTATATTATTATTTTTATTTAATGATATTTCAATATCATCTATATTTTTGTCTTGTTCATCATTATTTGTTTTTGATATTTGATTTAAATTTGGAATTTCTATTGAATATTCAAATAAAATTTGACATGGTACTCTTTCATTTGTACTAATTGGATATGAATATGTTTCATCTATTTTTAATAATATTGAATCTTTATGTTCTTCAAGTAATGATAATGGATTATATATATTACTAGGTAAAAATTCTTTATTTAATAATAATATAAATTCTCTTAATGATGATTCTCTCATTGCTCTTGGTACTGCCCTTAAAAGTTCTGAAATATTTACTATATCATTTATAAAATTTATTTCACTGAAATATTCTAACCATTTTAAATTATTTTTTGATTTTTCATTTAATTTAATTTGTTCATTTTTCTTTTTATTTAAGTAAAATTTATTCCATTTTATATTTCCATTCTCTTGATATAATTCTCTTATATTATCTAATTTAGTTAAATTTTTTTTTATTAATTGCTCTATATTATTATATACTCCAAATATTGATGTATAAATATTTGTTAAATTATTATTATTATTATTTACATTATTTTGGTCCCATATACTAAATATTTCAATTATCAAAGTTTGTAAATCTTTTAAATCAATATGTTTTTTATAACAATTTTTACATGAAAAAATATTTAAAATTATTAAATGCCCAAATTGTTTTGATGATTTAATTTCATCAAATATATAATTTAAAGTAATTTTTGCTAATTTAGGATAATCTTCATATTGAATAACATAAAGACCAAATAAAATAGGAATTAATTGTTTTTTTAATTTAAAAGAACATTTAGAAACAATTTCTAATTTTTCTTTAATTAATTTTTTTGTTTCTTCATCTTCTTTTTCATAAGTATATATATCTAAAATTGCTTGAATAGGAGTTTCATAATCTTGATTATCTATTATATTTGTTTCATTATTTGTTGATATTTCAGAAAGTACATTTGAAGATAACTAAATATTTTTATTATATAATAATTTTACTTTATTATCAGACGATTTATTTTCAATAATTGATGAATCAATTGAGTTATTGTTATATTCTTTCATTATAATTTTTACTATAAGGAATAATTAATATTTTAATTGCGAAAGAAATAATTAAAAAATAATTTTATAATAATAAAAAATATATTAATTTAAATATATTAATATTTTTCATTGATTAAATCATCATCTTCATCATATTGAGTATCAATAAGTTTTTCATTTTCACTAAAAAAAAAATAAAATTAAAAAATTAAAAATTACTCATCTTTTTTATCATCAAGTAAATCTTCATCATTTAAAGTAATATGATGAATATATTTTTCCTCTTTATTAATACAGGGATTATTTTGAGTTCTAAAAATTATTATAATTGCAATAAAAGCATAAATCTAAAAATAAAATAATTATTTAATTAAATATTTTTATACAAATGAACCAATAATTAAAATTATTCCTGCCCTTATTTTTTCTCCTTCTTTAATATGAAAATGTTCCGCATTTGAAAAAGCCATAATTGAAAGAATTAAAAGTACAATAAAACCACTTATTGAAATAATTAATAAATAATTCATTAAAAATGTTCCATTTTCTAACATTATATAAAATATTTAAAATATAATTTTTTAAAATAATATAATTTAAATATATTTTTTCATATTTTCTTTCATTAATATTCTCTTTCATCCCAAATTTGTCTTAAAATCAAAATATTATTTTCAATTTTATTAATTTTTGTAATTAAAATATTTTTTAATTTTTCTCTTTCTTCTTTATCTTTAATTTCTTTAACATCTTCAATATATTTATTACATTTTTCAATTCCTTCTTCTAATTTACTAATTCTTTTATTTAATTCTTCTTTAACTTCTTTAGAAGTCATTCCTTTAATATTAGGTAAATCTTCATTATCATCTTTTAAGAAAGTAGGATCATTTTTCATATAACTATAAATCCAATGTCCTTGTCCAAGCATTTTAGAAGAAATATAAGCTTCATTAATTATTGAAATAAAAACATTCATAACAACAACAATAAATAAAATACAGAAAATATATCCATATATTTGACCAAGAAAATAACTTACTTTAGTAATATCACTTATAATATCATAAACAGAATCTCCATTTATAATTGCAAATAAATTAAACATTGTATCTGAAACATTTGTAAATCTTTCACTTCTCCAAAAAATACATAAAGCTAAAAATGAAAATCCTAAAAAAACTGGTAAAATACTAATAAGGAAAATTACTACGTTTGGAAAAGCAAAAAATAAAGTTTTGTATATTGTTGAATATTTTGGTGAATAATCTAAATATTTTCCTAAACCAAAATATGCAAACATTGAACCAAAACCAACTAAAATTTCAGTTGATGCATTTATATTTTCTTTATCAAAAATTCCTGAAATACCACTTACTAATTGAAATATATTTCCAATTATATTTAATATTTCCCAATTATTTAATAATTCTCCTAATTTTTTATATTCTGATAAAAATTCTTCATTATTACCATATACATTTATATTTTTTTTAACCCAAAAAATTCTTATAATTTCATATAAATATTTTAATGATAATATCATTGAACAAATAGAAAAGAAAATAACTAGACAATGAACCCATAAAAATCTCGCAAAGAAAATTTCATAAAATGTTAATTCTGTTATGTCTGAACATGCATTTTTTTCAATTTCAAGATTAACAATAAAATGTGCTTTTAATGAAAAATCATAATTTTGTTTAATTTTCCAACCAAAACATTCTAAATGTTGTTTATAATAAAAAGGAACATATGTATTAAATTTATAATTAATTTCAAATTTTTCAACATAATTTAAAAATTGTTTTAATTCATTTTCTGAATAAACAAAAGGACCTAAATTATTTTGAGTAATATTCCAATTAGTTTTGTTTGGTATTCCAGGTTTATATTTTTCAATATCATCAGTAAAATAAAAATAAAGAGGAATATCTTTTAATTCAATATCTTTATCATCTTCATCCTTATAAACTAATAATTCAAGAGAATCATTTTGAAAAGTAAACATATTATCAGTAGTTTTTTTAACATGATTTTTTAATTGTTCAATATTATATAAATAAGTTTCTCTTACATAATCTTTTTCTTCTTTTGATGATTCACTTATTAATTTTTGATAAAAAACTTTTTCTTGTGCTCTCATATAATCTGTATTAACACTTATTACTACAATTGCTTGCATTGTTGTTCCTATTACTAATAATATATGAAATAATAATTTATAAGGAAATCTACCGTAAATTCTATATTTACTTATTGGATCTAATGTTATTCTATCACGTGCTGGCATTAAATCTTTCATTTTTGTTTATTTTTGTTTTTGTTTTTTTTGAATTTTTTTTTTAATTATACATTATTTTTTTTTAATATTTTTAATGTATTTTTTTTATTTTTTATAATTTGTCAAAATATAAAATAAAAATTTAAATAATTATCATATATATGGAAAATTCTTTACTTGGAAAAAAAAGAACTCAAAGAGAAGATGATTCAGATAATGTAAATTATTGATTATTATAATTTTTTAGGAATATATTGAGATGTCTAGGAGTAAAGAAGAGATTGAAAAATTACAAAAAAATGAAGAAAAAAAAGAAAATGAGAATTCACCAAAAATAAAAGCTCCAATTATGAATGCATTTAAAAAAATGGTTACTGAAAAAATTACTATTCAATCAGACGATGATGAAGATGAAAAGAATGAAGAAAAATTAAATATTAAAAATAAAGAAATAAAAGAATCTAATAATGAAGATAATAAAAAAGAAATAAATGAAGTTAACACAAAAGATGCAAAAAATGAAAAAAAAGAAGATAAAATAGAAAATAAAGAACCAAAAAATGAAAAAGATAATGATAAAAAGAATGAAGAAATAAAACCAAAATTTTCTTTATTTAACAATCAATCAACATCAAATACACAAAGTTTATTTGGAACAATAGGAAATTCAAATAATAATAATTCAAATAGTTTATTTGGAAATATAAATAATAATAATAATTCAACAAGTTTATTTGGAAATATCAATAATAATAAAAATACAAATATTTTTTCAAATAATTTTGCTTCAAATAAAGATGATAATACAAAAAAAGAAGGAAATCTTTTCTCAGGAGAAAGTTTATTTAAACCCTCAGGTTCATTATTTTCTAATACTGAAGGATTAACATTTTCAGGTTTTAAAAACACAACATCATTTTTTACTGATAATATTTCAAAAGAAAAAAAAAATGAAAATGAATTAGAAGAAGGAGATGAAAATGAATTATTTACAGATGAAGATGATAAACCAAAAACAGAAAATCCAAAACCATTAGAAAGTCAAGATATTTCAAATTATGAAAAAAAATTTACTATTCATATAGATAATTTTTACGTTTATTCAAAAGAAAATAAAAAATATATTTCAAAAGGAAATGGATTTTTATCAATTGAAATATCAAAAGATAAAAATAAAAAAAGTAGTGTTATTGTTTTTAGAAATCATGGAGGAAATAAATTAGTTGAAGGATTTATTATTAATAATTTAAGTAAAATTATTACTGAAGAAAAAAATTATAAAAATATTGCAACTGTTCATTATCTCTCTATTAATAATTTAGGAAAAAATGAAATTGGCATTGCAAAAATTCCTTTTAGTAATATTGAATTATTTAAAAGTTTTAAAAATGCTTTTGAAGAAGGTATTAAATATGTTAAAGGATAATAAATTTTTTTAAAAAACTAAATTTTATGTGAAATAATAATTTAATTTTTTTTTTTTTAATATTTATTATTTTTTTTAGTGGCATTCATTTTATATGAAATATTTTTATTACTTGTGCATCCTTGAAACATTTTTTTTGGATTATTTTCATTCAATTCATAATGAATAATATCTTTTTCTAATTTATTTGGCTGAGTATATCTATCTATTTTGCTTATAAAAGATTCTTCGTTTTGATTTTCATTATTAAAATTAGATTGTCTTGTTTTTAAAAATGAATTTGGTGGACTTCTATATCTCTTTCTTTCACTCTCTATTTCTTTAGTTATCACATCTTCTTTATACAATAATCTTAAATCGACTTTAATATTTACTAAAGGTTTTTTATTTGGATTTTTCTTATGTTTTGTTTTAGAAGTACTTCTTGCACTTTTTCCATATTTTGATATTTTAATTTTTTTATTATTTGAATTTATAGTATTTGATTTTTCATTATTTTCTCCTAAAGTCGTTGTTCTTTTATTTAATATATTATTTTCAGTTTCTTTATTATTTATGTTTTTAAAGGAAGGTTCTGTAAGAATACCAGAATAATGTATATTTGTATTATTTGTATTATTATTTGAATTATTATTTGAATTTAAAGAATTTATAAATGAATTTTGATTATTTAAAGTATTATTATGTGGATTTTGACTTTTTAATATTTCTTTTTTTTCTGAAATTAAACTGTTATTTTCATTTTTAATACTTAAATCATTTAAAGTTTCAAAAATTCCATTATTTTCATTATTATTATTAACATTATTATTATTAATATTATTATCATTTTCATCATTATTAATATTATTAGCATTTTCCTCATTAATAATATTATTTAATAATTTTTCATTGTTTATATTATTATTTTTTTCTCCTGAAATAAAAAGTCTTATTGTATTTGCAATATTTTTTTTAAATTGTTCATATCCTTTTCCTTTTTTTTCAACTATATCATAGTTAAATAATGTTTCATATATTGTCCTGTTTCCTTTTGTTTTTAAAAAGTTATTTGTTGATTTGGTATATATTAAATTAATTAATGATAATATATTACTATGACCATTGTCATCACCTTTAAAATGTTTATTAAAATTACTTGTTTTTATATTGCTTTTGACATTTTTATGAATTAACCTATTAAATTTTTCTAAATCTTTTTTTACTATCACATTTGTAATATGATTATTTAATTCCTTATTCAAAGGAATTTCATAGTTTATTCTTTTATCATTTTTTCCACCCATATAATTATTATTTAATTTAAATTATCATTAGATAATAAATTATTAAATTAAATTATTAAATATTATATATTAGATATTCGAATAAAAAATATATTAGAAAAATAAATAGAAATTATATGGAAGTTTCATAATATGAAAATTAATATCGTTAATTTTAATTTCATATTTCCTTTTATTTTCAAAAATCTTTTTCTTTCAATATTAAATGAGCTATTATTACTATTTAAATCTTTAAAAATGAATTATAGATTCTTCTGAAAATTCAAAAAAAAATGCCTCTTAGAAATAAAAAAATAATTTAAAATTAATTGAAATAATTAACTCTCCCATTATTAATAGGAGGATTTTTTTCATTAAAACATAATTTTTCATTATCATTTTCATTCCAATTTGTAATATCAATAATTTTTTTATATTATTTAAATCATCCTTTTGACAATTAAAAACTTTCCTAAAATAAACAAATATACTTTTTAATTTTAAAATAGAAAGGAATTAACATAATTTATAATTTAAATAATAATTATTATAAAAATTTAATAATCATTAGTTTTTTTACTACAAAAACATTAAAAATTATTACAGTATAAGAATTGATTTCTTCTTCTTTATTTATTTAATTGTAAATTATAAATAAAAGAATTAAAATGACTTCCATTATAATCTTTTACGTTTAAATTTTAAAAAAAAGTTTATTTTTTATTTCTTAATTCATTTTTAAAACATTTTAAATATTATTTTTTTTATTGAAAAATAATTTATATGTTAATAATAATTTTAATTATTTTTAATGAAAACAATTAAAAATTTGTAAAAATAATTTGACTTGACTTTATATTGTTATTTTCTTTTTTATTTGAATTGATTCTATTCTTTGGATAATTACTTTCATAATTTGTTTTTTGGATTATTTAATTTTTTTGTTCTTTGATTTTCTTTTATTGTTTTATTATTATATCTCTTACTATTATTTGAGATTTATAACAATTTAAATACGACATTTAATTTTATTTATTTTTTAAATATATTATTTATTTTATTTTTAAGGGAAAGGTTTTTAGATTCAATAAATAATAAATTTATTTAAAAAAGTATATAGTATCATTAAGTTATAAAATATATAAGATATAAATTAGATAATAATTAAAATTACTTTTAATTTATAAAAATACAATTTTTAATTTTTATTCATTTTTTCTTTCATCTAATATATCATTTTTAAGAATAATATTAGAATGAGAAAGAAATCTTTTCTTTTTGGGTTTAACATCATTATTTTTTTGAAAAAATAAAAGATTAATTTTAATCCTATCTTTTGATTTTTTATTATTATTTTCTTTTTTTGATTGTTCAATTAAAAGATTAGGAGATGAAATATTTTTAAATTGAGTTTTAACTATAATATCACTATTTTTTTTACTATCTTCTTTTTCTTTTTTTTGCATTTCTTTTAATTCATTTTCTTTTGATTCTTTTTCTTTTAATTCTTTTTCCTTTTTTAATTTTTCTTTAAATTTTTGTTCATTTTTAATTGTAACTTTTATTTTTACTTCATTTTTTTCCTTTTTTATTTTTTCTTTTAATTCATTTTCCATTTTATCTTTTTCTTTTAATTCTTTTACTTTTTTTTCTTTTTCTTTTAATTCATTTTTATCTTTTTCTTTTAATTCATTTTTATCTTTTTTTTCTTTTTCTTTTGATTTTTTTTCTTTTTCTTTAACATTTTCTTTTTTTCCAACTATTTTTATCACTTTTAATTTTAATTTATTTTCCTTTTTTTCTATATTCTTTTCTTTTTTTTCTTGTTCTTCTTCATTTTCTTTAATTTTTATTTCCATTTTATTTTTTTCATTTAATTCTTTTTCCTTTTTTACTTTTTCTTTTAATTCTTTTTCTTTTTTTTCTTTTTCTCTTAATTCTCTTTCTCTAAATTCTTTTTCCTTTTTTTCTCTAAATTTCTTTAAAATATTTTGATCTAAAATACTTAATGAACTTCTTGCCCAAAATTTTCTTTTTTCTTTTAAATTTTTACTCTCTTTTTTTTCAGCCTTATTTTTAACAAACATATCTTCTAATATTCTCACATTTGGTTTAACCATAATTTTTTCTAGATTTTGTTCTTTTATAGTAGGAATAGGAATATCTTTTTCATTATTTTTTATTTTTTGTTCTAAAATTGGAATAGTTTCAATTCTGAGTTTTACATTTTTTAAATCTTTTATTCCTTCTTCATATATTTTTTTAAAATGTTTAATAGATATTTTTTTCAATATTTTTTTTTTTTTTTTTCGATTAAAAAAAATTAGAAAAACATAATTTCTTACATGCTTAATTAAACATTTCACGAGTAAGTCATTAAATATTTTAATTTTATTTTCTGGTTTTGCATTTTCTTTTTTAATAAAATTTATTTTCCATAAACATTTAGAAAAAAACTTTTGAATAAATAAAATTTTTTTCATTTGATTATTTTTATCAATACAATAAATTTTACTAAAATAATTCCAATCATCATTAACAACTTTCATTTTTCTCTGTATAGTTTTTTTCTTTTTTCTTAATTTTGAAGTAATATTTTTGCTTTTAAGAAAAGTTTTAGTTTCATAAACATCATCAACTAATTTCATAGTTTCTTCAAAATTAATTCCATCTAAGTTTTTATAATCATTATTTAAAATTTTATTTAACATTTCATTTTTCCAAGGATAATCAACAATAAGTTGACTAGTTTTACCAGAATATTTAATATCAAGTGTTTTTACAAATTCTATATCTCCAATATCATAATTTGATTTTTCTACTCTTCTTCTTAAAACTTTTATATTATTTCCTATTTCACAATATGGTCTTGGAAAAGTTTTAATTCCTACTATTTGACCTTTTCCAAGCATTTTCATTAATTTAGTTTCTTCATTTTCTATTTTTAATAATTCAAAATTATTTGATTCTTCTCTTAATACTTCTGCTAATTTTTTAAGTTTTACTATAAGACGAAGTATTTGTATTAATTTTGGATAATTTTCTTTTAATGTTTGAATTCTTAATTTATTAACAAAATTTGTTAATGTTTCTATAAAATTTTTTATTTTTGTTCTAATTATATATCCTCTTAACATTTTTTGTATAATTATTGTTTTTTCTTTTAGTTTTTTTATTTCTTTATTTTTTTTATAGCCTTTATATATTTTTTGAATTATTATTATACTATTTTTTATTTGCTTTATTTTTATTGTTTTATGTCCTTTATATATTTTTTGAATCATTATTGTTTTTTGTCTTAGATTTAAAAATTTTTTTCTTGCGATATATTCTCTATATTTAGTTTGAATTAATATAGTTTTTTTTCTTAAATTATTTATTTTCTTTTGAATTAAAAGAGATCTTAATGCTTTTTGAAGTAAAAATACATTTTTTCTTAATGCATTTACTTTTTTTCTGATTATAAAACCTCTATATATTTTTTGAATTAAAAATGAACTTTTCTTTAATTTTAAAAATTTCTTCCTTTTTGAAATGCATTTATAATTTAATTGAATTTTTTTTAATGATTCAAAAAAAGTTTTTACATATGTTCTAATTAAATATCTTTTGTAATTTGTTTGAATTTTAATTGCACCCCATCTATATTTTGATAATTTATTTCTTATTAAAAATCCTTTTATATTTTTTTGAAGTTTAATTAAAGCTTGAAAATTAGTTATTTTTTTCAATGCTAAAATAGCTTTAAAAGTTCTTTGAATTTTAATAGTTTTATTTTTAAAATCTTTGAACTTTTTCCTTACTAAAAAACCTTTATATAAACCTTTAATAATCTCAATTTTATTTTTCATATTTTTAATTTTTTTCTTTTGGAAATGACCTTTGTATATTTTTTGAATAATTATACATTTACTTTTAAGTTTTGATATTTTATCTCTCATCATTTTTCCTTTAAATATTTTTTGAATAATTGACACTTTTTTCCACATTATTATCATTTCTTTTCTTTTAACATATTTTCTAAAATTCTTTTGTATATTTATTGCTTTTTGTCTTAAATTTTTAATTTTATCTCTTTGAAGATTTCCTTTAAAAATTTTTTGAATAATTAAAGTCTTTTCCCTTAAAAAATTAATTTTTTTCCTTTGTTTATATCCTCTTATCATTTTTTCTGTTAATAAAACACTTTTTTCTATCCTATGGAATTGATTAGTAAAATATAAAGATTGAATCATATATATTTTATTAATTTTGTCGTTTATTTTTTTCTTTATAATATAACTTCTATAAATTTTTTGAATTAAAATAGTTTTGAATCTCAAATCATTTATTTCTTTTCTTTTAAGAAATCCTCTTATCATTTTTTCTAAAAAAATCACTTTCTTTTTCACATTAATAAATCTTTTTCTCTTTCTATATCCTTTAAACATTTTTTGAATAAAAATACATTTTTCTTTATAATCATTAAAATATTTCCTTTGAAAATATCCTCTAACATGTTTTTGAATATCAATAGTATTTCTCCTTAATTTATCAATATATTTCCTAAAGAAATATCTCTTAATAAAAGATTGAATTATAATACTTTTTTCTCTTAAAATCATTATATTTTTTCTAGTTTTATAAGCAAGAAATTTATTTTGAATTCTAATAATTTTTCTAATAACTTTAACTCTTCTTCTAATTGCATGTCCTCTAAAAATTTTTTGTATTTTTATAATATCTAATAAGAATCTTACTCCAATTCTTATCATATGTCCTTTAAAAACTTTTTGTATTTTAATTACTTTCTTTAAGAAATTTATTTTTTCTCTCACAAAAATTCCTTTAATTATCTTTTGTATATATATAATTTTCTTTAAATAAACATTTTTAAACCAATTTTTCCAATGTCTTTGAATAATAATAACTTTTTTTTCATATTTTTTTTTTAATTTAGGTTGATTATCAATTTTAATATTTAAAGCAACTCTTCTTAACATAATAGAAAGTCTTCTAATTTTATCTAATTTAATTTTTTCAATATTTTCATCTTGTATATTTGATAAATTATTATCATTTTCAACTAAATTAGTTAAATTACGTAAATGACTATTTTTTTCTAAATCTTCTCTAAATCTATCAATAAATTCTTTTTGAGAATCAACTGATACACTTGATGATGTTGAAGATGAAGAAGAAAATGATGAATTTGATGAATAAGATGATTTTGAATCTTCTTCTTCAATATTATTTTGATTATTAACATTTTTATTTTTATTTAAATTTCTTACACTTTTACTTCCTTGAAGAGTTTTACTTGAATCAAATTTTAAATTTTGGAAATTTAACTTTTTTTCACTTGAATGTGAAGGTTGAGTTAAGGTTTTTTTTTTAATACTATTTCTTTGAAAATTATCTAAAATGTTATCATAATTTGATTTATCTTTGTTATCTAAAAAAATTATTTTGTTTATTTTATCATTAATTTGATTATTCATATTATTAAGATAATTTGTATTATTGAGATTATTTGTATTCATATTTTTATTTTCTTTTAACATATTTATTTTATTCCTTATACTATTAGTGTTTCTATTTTGATTAATATTTTTGTTAAATATATTATTTTGATTTTCATTATTTTTTTGAAATGTATCATTTATTTCAGTATTTGAATTTTGTTTATCAATTTGGTTTTTTTCATTTTCTAAATTAAAAGCATTTAATGCTTTTTTGTTACTTCCTGTATTATAATTATTAACCAAAATATTTAAAGCATCAGAGTTATTTATATTTGTTTCATCTAAATTTAAATTAGATGAACTTAAACGAACTAATTTTTTAAAGATTTTTGAATTATTATTATTCATTAATATATTTGCTTTTGGACTATCATAATTAATTTGTTCCTCTTTTTTAGTATTATTATTATCATTATTAGTATTTATATTATTATTTATTTTATTACTTCCCTCATCAATTATTTTGTCGTTATTTTTTATTTTAATTGGGGTTTTATTAGTATTATTTGTATTTTTTAAATTATCATTACTATTTTTCTTAATATTAAGGTGTTGAAATATATTGAATTTTTTATTTACTAAAAAATTAAAATTATTTGAATTTTGTTTTACATTCTTAACATTTTTTGAATGACTTGATATTGAATGACCAGAATTTTTTTTTTTTTTTGGGTTTAAATTTTTCATTTTATGGTTTTTTTTATTTTGTGAATGTTTATGATGATGATGTTTATGATTTGAATTGAGTTCATCATTTAAATCATCATTTTCTGTATTTATTATAATATTTTTATTATTATTAATATTTTTTTCTTTTTTGCTATCTACTATTTTTTTTAAATTACCTACAAAACTTTTTTTAGGAAGTTTTTTATTTGAATTCGTTTTGTTTTCAACATTTTGAGAAATATTTAAATTATTATTATTATTAATATTTTCATGAGAATATGAAATTGTATTATTATTTTTTTGTTGAATATTTATTTTATTATTATTACTTTTAGTATTATTTAAATTAAGATTATTATTTTCATTATTTTTCTGGTTTTTTAAAAAAATATTATTATTATTTTCATTTATTTTTAGATTTAAATTATTATTAAGTTTCAAATTTGGTATATCATTGACATTATTATTTTTAGAAAAATTTGAACTATAATTATTATCTATACTCTGGGAGGAAAAAATGTTATTATTAATTATTTTATTTTGTTTTTCATTTTTGAAATTATTTTTTTTATTATTATCTATGATATTCTTATTTTCTTTATTATTATTGAAAAAAATTTTGTTATTATTAATCATATTATTATTTTGAATAGAATCAGTTACATTATTGAAATTTTCATTTTCATTGAATAAATTTGAATTATTATTTTTTTTTATTTCCTTATTATTTAAGATAATATTTTTATTTAAGTTTTGATTATTCATAAAAATATTATTATTTTTAAATATATCAGTATTGTTATTTATTATTTTATTTGCTTTTTCATTATCATTATTTGATATATTATTCTGAGGTTTTAATTTAATATTATTAGGAATTAAATTTTCATTTAAACTTGGATTATTATTATAATCTATATTATTCAAATTTAGCTGACTATTATTATTTATGAAATTTTTATTTTGTTCAATATTATTATTTTTAAAAATATTTGTTTGAGGATTAGATTTTTTATGTATAAAATTTTTATTTTGATTTATATTAATATTATTTTGATAAATATCTTTTTGTAAGTTTGATTGATTATTTATAAATAAGTTATCATTTTCATTATTCTTATTTTTATTTTGATAAATATTTTTTTTGAAATTTATTTCATTTTGATTTTTTGTTTTATTAATATTTTGACTTATTTTATTATTATTATAATTTTTATAGTCATTCATTTCATTAATATTACTTTTTGAAT
Source organism: Isotricha prostoma (assembly GCA_023807205.1). Lineage (NCBI taxonomy): Eukaryota > Ciliophora > Litostomatea > Vestibuliferida > Isotrichidae > Isotricha > Isotricha prostoma. Next base: position 13,513 of record JAJMZS010000489.1, on the reverse strand, counting down.
TTCTATTTTGATTATTTAAATAATTATTGTCATAAATATTTTGTCCAATATTATTATTTGTTGTTTTTTTATTTGTATTACTATTATTCATATTTGAAATTTGATTATAATATACTTTTTCATCATTACCAATCATTAAATTTTGATTTAGATTATTATTGACAAATTTTGTATTATTTATATTTTCCTCTTTATTGTTTATAATCAAATTTTTATTTGAATTTCTATTATCGTAAACAATATTATAATTTTTTGACTCATTGTTCTTGTTTTTCAAATTTTTATTAATATTTGTATTAAAGTTAGATCCATTGTTATTAATTAAAATTTCATTATTATTTTGGTTTTGAATATAATTAATTTGTTTTTTATTAACATTTGTTTTATTATCATTATTTAAAATATTATTAAAGTTAGGTCCATTGTTATTAATTAAAATTTCATTATTATTTTGGTTTTGAATATAATTAATTTGTTTTTTATTAACATTTGTTTTATTATCATTATTTAAAATATTATTATTTGGGTTATTAATAGAAATATCTTTAAAATAATTTGATTCATCATTATTTGAAATTAAATTTCCATTTTGAACTATTATATTATTATTGAAAGTATAATTATTTGGTTGAATATTTTTATTCATTATATTTTGTTCTTTCAAATTATTATTATAATTATTTAATTCATTATTATTATTAATTTTAAGAACTTTATTATTCAAATACTTTTTATTATTTACTGAAACATTATCTAAATTGTTATTATTTATATTTTTAGTTGAATGTGCAAGCACTTTTTGAGGATTTTGAAAATTTGCATTATTCTTTATATTGTTTAAACTATTGGTTGAATAATTAACATTATTAGAATTATTATTATTATTAGTATTAATATTATTTAAACTTCTAATTTCTTCATTTATTTTTTGAACAATAGTACTTTCATGATTTGTATTATTTGGTTTGTCAAAATTAATGATAGCATTTGGTTTCATAATAATGTTTGATTCATTTAACATTTCATTATTATCATTATTTTTATCATTTATTGATTTTAAAACATTAACATTATTATCATTAGTTAAATTATTATTAATATTATTATTATAATTTTCTAAATTATCAAATATATTATTATTCGAATTTAAATTATTTAAATTAATATTATTATTTTGGTAGTTATTCTTTTCAATTCCATTATTACTATTAAAATTATTTTTTAAATTATTTTTTATTTTTTTTTGAAGTTCATCCAGACCATTCATAATTTTTTTTACAAAATCATCAAGATTGCTTTCATTATTTTTAGGATTTTTTAAATTATTTTTTACATTATTATTATTTTTAACACTATATTCCTTAATATCATTTTTATTATTTATATTATCATAGTTATTGCTTATTTTATTAATATTTATTGATTTTTTTATTTTTTTTACTTCTTGACTAATATTATTTAAATCATCATTACTAAAAATTGTTTTATTATTATTAATTTTTTCTTTTATTTTTTTTATTTTTTCATTAATATGACCTAAATTTTCTTTATTTTCAATAGTATTATTAATTTTAAATTTTAATTTTTTTATTTCCTCATTAAGATTATTTAAATTTTCGTTTTTTTCATTATAATTATAACTATTATATTTTTGATTATTATAAATATAATTCTGATTTTCAGAAAAATTTATATTATTATTCTTATAAATGACATTTATATAATTTTCATTCATATTACCATTCATAATATTTTGTATATTTTCTTGATGTTCTTCAATAATATTTCTCAAATCATTATTATCTAAACTATTATTTTTTATATTTTCAAAAACTATATTTGCATTATCTAAATTTGATACTTTATTTGAATTAATAGTAATTAAATTTGATGGCATATAATATTCAATATTTTTAGTTTTTGTATTATTTTGCTTGTTTTCTTTTTCTTTTTTATTATTATCAATTATTAATTCATCTTTTAATTTATCAATTTGTTCTTTTATAGAAATATAAATATTTTCATTTTTTTTTGGCTTGAATAAATGAAATAATTTAGGAGGATTTGGTGGTAAATTAATTTTATTTAAACCATATTCATTTGTATTATTAATATTATTTGAATAAAAGGATTTATGAGAAGTACTTTTTTTATTTGAATTCAAATTATTTCCTTCATATTTTAAAACATCTTGTGATAAAACACGTGAATGTTTAAAAGTTTCTCCTTTTGTGTTTTTTGATGATATACTACTACTAAATTCAGTTTTTAAATTTTTAGGTTGACTTTTTGGTGAAACTAAAGTTTGAAAATTTTGATAAACACTTAATGATTTTTTATCTATTAAATTTTGTAATACTGGTATTTGAATATTATTAGATTGTTTTTCTAAATCATTTGAATTTTTATTTCCATTATTCATATTTTTAAATTAATTTACATATGATTTTTATTTTTTTTTAAATTGTTAATTTTAATTTTTTTAATACATATATTTTAAGTTATAATAATTAAAATAAAAGTTTTCTTTTTTAATAATTTATTGTTTAAATAAATTTATTAATATTTCAATATTTTTTTCATTTGATTCATTATCTCCTTTTAATGCAAAAAATTTTTTATCATTATTTGGAATAATTTTATTTAAAAAATTTAAAAATTCTTCATTTTCATAATTTTCATTTTGATTTATTAAATAATTAACTAATTTTATTTTATATTTCGTATTTATATCATTTAAATTGTTTGTAGATTTACTATCAGAAAGATCAATTTTTCCTGAAGTTAAAAATAATATATTAACAAAATGTTCTTTTTTAATTTTAATTTTATTGAATATTTTCTCAAATAAATCCATTATTTTTCTTTCTCCTTCAGGTTCAATTTTTAAAGTTTGTAATTTTTTAATTGGAAAACTTTTTTCTTCAATATCTGAAGAATTAAAAGAAAAAAAAAAAATTTTCTTTTCTTCGTCATTATATAATTTTTTAAGAAAGTTATATAATATATTATTAATTAAATTTTTAAAATGATCTTTCATTTCTGATGCCCCATCAATGATTAAAATAAATTCTGATTCTTTTATTGTATCATCATTAGTTAACTTTTTTTCTATATTTGGTTTTGATTTTTCAATTGTGTTTTTTTTTTGGATTTCTTTTTTCTCTTTTGTTGTTTGTTTTTTTTGTTCATTTACTTGATTTTTTTTTATTTCATTTTTTTTATCTTTATCTTTAATTACTGGTTTTATTTCATTTTTATTATCATCTTTTTTTGTTTCTGTTTTCGTAGTTTTGTCAATAATGATTTTATTTTGTTCTTTGCTTATTTTCCTTTTAAAAGATGGTTTATTAGCAATTTTTTCTTTTGGTTCAGTATTCACTTTTTTATTCTTTTCATCATTAGCATCTTCTAAAGTAATCTTAATATCCTTTTTTTTTGATTCTTTATTTTTATTGAGAGGATCAGAGATATATTCAGCTAATTCCTTGTTATTTAATTTTTCAACTTTTTTATTATCATTAATAGTTTTTATATTTGTTATAATGTTCAAATAATCATCTTTTATATTTTTATCCTTTGAATTTTGAAATAAATATTCAAAAATATTAATTATATATTGATTTAACTTAATTGAATAATCTGTATTAACTCCTTTTTGAACAGCCACTTTATTAATTATAGCTTCTTCTCTTTCTTTTAAATTTTCATAGAAATCTTTTTCAGAAATTTCTGTTATTTTTTTAAAATATTTTCCATTACCAAAAGGAATAAATAATATTTCTTTTCCTTTTATAAAAATTTTCCATCCTGATTCTTCATATAATTTTTCAAGTATTTTATTTGAAAGTTCATTTGAATTAAATTCTGGTTCAACTTCTATTAAATCATTATTAGTATTTTTATGATGAAGATTTAAAAAAATATTAAAATTAGAAGGATTATTTAATGGAGTTTTTATATTTATTCCAAGTGAACATATTAAAAACTTTTTTGAATATAATTTTAAAAATTCCTCTGATTTTGTTAATGCATTTTTATAATCACAAAAATTTCCATTTGAAATTGTTATTATTTTTATATTTCTATGCTCTTTAAATTTATCAAATGTATTCTTTAATTTTTCAAAGACATTTGAAACATAAATATTTTGATAATCTAATAAATTTGGATTTGTAATTTCATTGAAATCTAATTCAAAATGTTCTGATTCAGGACCAAATGTAATTACATGAAATTTTTTTGATTGAGGTAATGAATAAAGAGAAACTAATTTTGGAATTATTTCTATTCTTATTTTATTTATATATTGCTTCATATCTGAAGAAATATCAATTATAAAAATTAATTCAGGAATATCTAATAAAGAATTATATTTATCAGAAATATTTAAAGCAAAAACAAATTCTTCTTTTTCCTCTTCTTTTTTTGAATGTGTTTCTTTTTTATCATTTAATTTATTTGTTGGTTTAACTCTTGAACTAATAGGTCTTTTTTTCTGCATTAAAATATTAGTTTTTAATTAAAAAATAGTGATATTTTTATTTTAAATTATTTTGAGATAAAATAATAATAAATGAGAAAAAATATTTGTTAAAAATCTAAAAAAGTAATTTTATATTTATTCATTTCATAAATTTAATTATTTAATAAAATTAAATTTCCAATTTTTTAAAATAAAACAATATTATTAGAAAATATTGATAAAAATTGATAAAATATGAATACACCTAATTCTCCTTCTACAAAAAAACAAAAAAATTTAACAGAAAAATTGAATATATATTCATCAAGAATTAAATATTATGATATTATTCCTTTAGTAAATCCAACTGGTACAAAAAATTGTTTTTTAAATACAATAGTTCAAATATTATATCACAGTGATTTATTTAGGCGAAAATTATCTCAAATAAACTTTGACAAAATTGGTGAAATAAAAAAAAATAATCCAATATATCAATTATCTCATTTATTTCAAGATTATAATAATTGTCAATTTCTTCAAAAAAAATATACATTAGATATAAAATATTTTAGAGCAGCATTATCAAAGAATTTTCCAGAAATTATTGATGGTGAAAGCGGAGATCCAGTTGAATCATTAAATAGAATATTTAATGCAATTCATTTATTTGATTCTGGTCAAAAATTAAATAATGAAAATCCAAGTTCTTATAAATGTAACAATTGTATTTCTCATGCATTATTTGCAATGAAAATAAAAGATAGAATATATTGTTCTAAATGTAATAATGGGAAATATACTTTTTTTGATTTAAATTATTTTATTTATGAAATTTTTATATATGATATTTTAGAACAAATTGAAAATCAAAAAAGTGATTCTTATAGAAATGAATTATTTTATTATTCTAAATTAGTAAATAATTTCTTAATTGAAGAAAAAATACAAATTGATGGTTGTGAATGTGAAAATCCAAAATTATATAGAGAAATAATTCAATATAATGATATTCAAAAACCTTATTTTATAATAAATTTAACTTGGGACAAACCAAAACCAAAAATGACTAATGTTTGTAAAATTATGAATTTAATTCCTCTTTTTGATTATAATGGAAGATTATTTGAATTTGAAGATAATAGTCTTTTAAATACTATTTATTATTTATATGCAATTATCTTATATTATAATAATCATTATACTTGTGCTCTTAATATTAAAAATTGTTGGTATTTTATTGATGATGATAAAACTAAAAAATTTGATTCATATAAAGAATTGGCTTTTTATATAATTAAAAATTATTATTATCCTATTGTTTTATTTTATTCAATTGATAATATTTCTTATGATCTTGATAGAGATCAAGTTTTTTATTCTGATGATTTTAAAAAAATATATAAAAATTGTTATGATATAGATGTCAGAAATGGAGAAAATGTTTCTCTTTATAAAAGTTCTATTATTCATATTGAAAATTCTGATATAAAAAATTCTAATAATTTTTCTCTTTTACCTAATGATGATGATCCTATTTGGTACTGTAATTTTTGTAAAAAAAAAAATATGAATAATAATAGTTTTTGTTGGTGTTGTAAAAGAAAGCCTTTTAAAGTTGAAAAGTCACATTATAATAATAGTTTTTTATTATTTAATAAAAGTGATAAAGAAGATGATAAAATTGTTTCGAATGATGGAAATGAAATTAAAGATGAAAATATAGGTAATGAGTATATTAATTCAAAAAAAATATCTAAAAATGAAAATGAATCATATAATCAATTAGAAACTAATATTTTACGTGCCGCTACTTTTCCTAATCCTAAATCTAAATCTAAAAATATAATTATTACTAAAAATAATAAATAAAAATTATAATTTAAGAAAAATGATTTATAAATAAATCTATTTGAAATAATGGAGTAATTTTTATTTTTAATCAATTTTGTTTAATTTGTTTTTGTTTTTTATTAATTTTTTATAATAAAAATTATTAATCAAAATAAATTTCTTTATTTTAAATTTAAATATAAGAAATCAAATTAGGGAAGTAAATAGAATATATTTATTATTATTTAATCATATTCAAATATTTAATATTTCAAAATATATAAAATATATTTTTTTTAGAAATAAAATTATTTCATTATTATAGATAAATTATTTTTTATATCTTTTGGTAATTCAATAAATTTTATTAAATTAATTTGATTCATTTTTTTTTCTATAAGTTCATTTGATTCATTTATTGAATTTTGAAGTTCATTTAATAAATTCATAACCTTTTCATTTTTACCTTTTACATTTTTTGATAAATTCAATTGTTCATTATTATCAAAAGTAGAAAGGATATTATCTAAATATTTTTTTTTTATATTAATTTCATTTTTTAAAAAATTCATTTGACTCTTTAAATTAGAATTTTCTTCAAGTAATTTTAGTTTATTTTCACTCAACTGAAAATAATTCATTCCTATTGAATTATATTCATTAAATAAATTATCATTTTGTTTTTTTTTTCCTTCAAGTTGTCTTTTCATATCATTAATAGCATTTTGAAAAAAACCAATAGTAACATTTTTACAGTTAATATTATAAAAATCATCTGATTCACTAAATGACATTTTTTACTTAATAAAATTCAAAAATTAAAATTAAGAAAAAAATTTTTAAATTTCATTAAATACTTTTTTATTTATTTATTTATTTAAAATTAAATAATTAAATTAAAACTCAAATAATATTATTTCTTAATTATAAGAATTTAAATTATTCCCAGAACTGGAAATTTTAAGAATAATAACAGTATTAGGTAAAATAGAATGAAAATCAATAATAGTATTTCCACCTTGGAAAATAACATTAGAAATAGAAGATAAGAAATTAGCATCTTTAGAATAATAAACATTCCCAACAACACCTTTTAATTCATCATCAGCATAAAAATCATTAATATCAAAATCACCAATATTCATATAACAACCACAAATAAAATCAGTAATTTCACCAGGAATAATAATTTTACCATTTATTGATTTATTATCATTAATATCATAACCAGGTCTACAAATTATAGCATATCCTTCATAAATTATACTATCAATAAATTCAGGTTTATAATTTGGTTTATTAAAATTAGTACTTCTAATATTAAAATTTGGATTACTTGAACTAATATCATTAAAATTATTATCTTGATTATGATAATTTGGTCTCATTTGATTTTTTTGATTTTTATAAGCATTTTCAGCAAGAGCTAATTGATCCATACTATAAAAATTATCTATATTTCTATTATAATCTCTATCACCAGCATCAAATGATGTTCTTCTACTTGATGGTGCATCTATACTCACTTTTACTTTTTTACTATCATTAATCATTCTAAGAACACAAATTAAATCTTTATCATTTTGAATATAAACTTCACTTTTTGAATTTTTTAATTTATCTCTAATTATATTTATATCTCTTCTTAATAATTTAATATCATTAGATAATATTTTAGTATCAATACATAAATCAATAACATTAATTATTCTTTTATTAGCATCAAATTCCATTGGTTGACTTGAATCATATGTCCAAATATTTCCATCTAATAAATATCTATAATGATATTTACCTGGTGTTAATCTTAATCTAACAGTAAATAAATTATCATTTATTTTAGTTAATGGAATATCAGGTTTCCATCCATGAGAACTTAATGCTAATCTAACATGTTTTGTATTTGGATTTTCACTATTTCTAGGATGAAATTCAAAGAATATTTCTTTTACTTGTTTTTCTTGTTGTAATTTCTTTTTTATTTCAAGTAATAAAAATTCAAATTTAGTATCATAAATATATTTTCTATTTTCTTGAACTAAACTTGGTTGACATGGAAATAATTGATCATATCCTCTTGTACTACCAATTGCACAATTTAATAATCCTATACATGCCATCATTGATAAATTTAATGATAAATTATTGAATTGTTCATAATAACTTTGATTATCTAATGATAAATCATATAATAAAGTAGGAGGATTTTGTGGTAATAATATATTAATTTGTGTATTGTTTTGAGAATTATATTTTATTTTTGTAAATTGATTTATATTTGATATTATTTCTGAAGGATTTGTACACCATATCATTTCTTTTGAAAATAAATTTATTCCACATTCATTTATGTATTCTACTTCTTTTTCATTATTATTTTCTGGAAGTTGTGCTATTATAAATATGTTTTCATTTGTTTTTCTTGCTTCATTTATAAAGTATTTAACAATAAATTTTGGTAATGTGATTATATTATCAAAATATAATCCATTAAATATTTTTGACATGTTATTAATATATTTATTCATATGTTGAATTAAATATTTTGGTGTTTGTTTTATATCTTCACCATAATTTAATTTTATTGTGTCATTCCATATTATAACTTTTCTTTTAAATAAATACCATGTATTTTCTTTTGTAAAGTCTGGGAAATTATTTGATGGATCTTCACTTTGCATAATAAATCCATTACATAAAAATATTTTTTTCTTATCATTTGGATCAACTACATGAAAATAATTATCTATTAATTTTCTCCTAATTCCAGTTCTTTTTAATTCAATAAATTCATATCTAATAAATTCTTTTACATTTAATAAAGCAATTTTTAACATTTCAGAAACTTTATTTATCCAATAATCATTAATTTTATTTATAAATTTTTTAGCTTCTTTTAAAAAATTAAACTCATTTTGATAAGAATTAGTATTATTATCTCTATAATTTTCTAAAAGTAACATAGAAACTAATTCAATATTAATTTTAATTCCAAATCTACTTTCACCATAATTAGAACAATAATAAGAAAACAAATCATAAATAGTTGCATCATTTAACATTAATCTTCCAGAAGCATTTGTTTTAATATTAAATATATTTTCTAAATCTTTTAATAAAAGATTTCTTTTATCAATAAATGATTGATCTTTATCTAAATTTTGATAAAATTCCTGAAATTTAGTAAGATATTCTTCAATAGGAATTAAACAATATTCTTCTAAATTTTCTCTTAAAATTCTAGTTCTCATTTCTTCAATTGCATTATTTAAATCAGTTTCATTATTTAAATAAGGTGCACTTTCACATCCAACTTTTCTTTCGAAAAATAAATTAGAATAATTTACTAATAATTTATCTAATTCATATGCTATAGTTAACCAAGGACAATTATCTAAAGTATAACAACATTCTGGATGATCAATTATCCAATCTGATTCAATTGAAGTTTGATTTAATATTATATCTATTACACTTCCAATGTGATATTTTGTTTTTAATAAAGTCATATTTTCTTTAAATTTATTTAATTTTTGTTCATTTGATAATTTTTCATTTTCTTCAAAAAAAGAATTTGAAATTTCATTTTGATCTTTTAAACAATATAAATTATCACATGATGATAATTGTTGAATTGATGTAAAATGAATGAAATTATATTTTAATAATGATAATTCATTATAATAATATTCAAATTTTGATAATTTACCTAAATTTTTAGATAAAACACTTTGAAGTTGAATTTTATTTAATGCTATTTTTATTAAACTATCAGTATTTTCTTCTTTTCCTAAATCAATTATTGGATTTACTAAAATATAAAATGGCTTTGTTAATTGATATTTTCTTGTATCTTTATTACGATATAATATCATAAAAATAAATATTCCACTTTTTTTAAAATTAACTTTAAAATTTAATATATTTTCAATTTGAAATGGTTGAATCATATATGCTTTTAATTTATTAATATCAATATCTTTATTTTCAATTTTTTGCTCATATGGATTTTCTCTAATAAAACATTTAAATTCATTTATAAAATTTATATTTGGAAATTCATTATAAGAATTTGAAATTAATTTAATTTCCTTTCCTAATAAAGTATTACTTTTTATTTTAATATTTATTTGAGTTTCAACATTCGTAGAATAAATTTCTTCTTTTTTTATTTTGGGATAACCATTATCTTCAAGATAAAGATCAAATATTTGAGAAGGAATAAAATCATCAGAAATATCATTCATATTTAATTGATTTACTTCAGGAACATTTGAATCATCTGGTAATTCTGATGGATTAATATCTATTTCTTCATTTGATACTAATTGATCGTTAAAACTTGAAGAAATATCTTTTGTTAATATTGTTTTTTGTTCTTCTTTTTTTAAAATTGATTCTTCTTTTTTAATTATTGGCTCTTCTATTTTTTTTATTGGTTCCTCTATTTTTGTTATTGGTTCTTCCTTTTTTTCTTCTATTTTTGGTTCTTTCTTTTTTATTTCTATTTTTGGTTCTTCCTTTATTTCTTCTATTTTTGATTCTTCCTTTTTTTCTTCTATTTTAGGTTCTTTCTTTTTTTCTTCTTCCTTTATATATGGTTCTTTATTTATTTCTTCTTCTTTAACTTCTTCTTTTTTTTCTTCTATTTTCTCCTCTTCTTCCTCTTCTTCTTCTTCTTCTTCTTTTTTTTCTTCTTTATCTTCTTCTTTATTTTCTTCTTTATTTTCTTCTTTTTCTTCTTCTTCCTCTTCCTCTTCTTCTTCATTATTTATTTTAGTATCCTTCTCTTCAGTAGCCATTTTCTTTTATATGTAAAAAAAATTTAAAAAAAGATTAATTTATTATTAAATATCACAATATATAAAAATCAATAAAACTACTAATATAATAAATTTTATGAAAATAACATTTCAAAAAAAATACAAAAAAAAAAAAAATATAAAAAGCAATAAAAAAAACAAAAAAAAAAAATACAAAAAAAAATACAAAAAAAAAACCCAATAAAAAAAAAACTGAAAAAAAAACTTAAAAAATTAAAAACCTTATTCAAAAAACACAACAATAATAGTAATATCATCAATAGTATCTTCTTCTTCCTGAATCCACCTTCTACAACTTTCCTTATATAAAAATTCACAACATCCAACAATATCATCTTTAAGATAATAATCCTTAACAATAAAAACAACTTCCTGACTTTCAATAAACTCAAAAAGACCATCACTAGCAATGACTAAAAATTTATCATCATCTTCAAAAAAATGTTCTCCAATTTCAGGAATAGAAATAGTTCCAGCAGTACTAGCAAAATAATCTCCAAAACTTCTAGTCATAGCTAAACCAGGCATATCTTTATCTTTCATATAAACTCTTAAAGGACCAACAAAAGTTCCATCATCATCTTTCATTGGTCTAATTCTTCCTCCTTTTTTTTTAATTCTTTCTGCTTCATCTGGTAAACTTGGTTTATGATCTCTACTTAAATTTTGACATTCCCATTTATTATTCTTATTTAATTTACCTAAAATACATCTTGAATCACCAATATTTGCAATTATTAATTTTATTGGAGTATAAATTACTGAAATACATGTTGTTCCTGATAAATTAGAATCTATCATTTTATTACGTAATAAACTATTATTTTCTGTTATAAATGTTTGTTTTATTACTTCTGATAAATCATCTTTTAATAAATTTAATTTTTTTGCTTTTATCATATGATTTAAATCCATTGGTAAATTTTCTCTTATGTAACCACTTACTTCATGACCATAATAACCATGACCATCACATACTCCCATATATATATTCTCAAAGGAATTACCAAAGTTTTTAAATATGAAATATGTGTCTTGATTTACTTTTTTTTCATCTCCTGACATTCCTGTTTTACTTATGTCATGCATACATTTTATTCTTTTTAATTTATTATTTTCTTCTTTTTTTATCTCGTTTTCGTTTATTTCTATTAAATTTTTTATTTGGTTTTCATAATTTTGAATTTGTTGATTAGGTAAAATTTTATTATTTGAAATTTCCATTTTTTGGTTTTCTGAATTTTTTCTTTCTTCAATTTGATTTATTTTATGAATATTATTCATATTATTTGATAATAAAGATTCTGATGTTATTGGTTCTTTCTCTTGATAAAACATTGAAATATTTTTTGGTATCATTTGTGAGACATTTATAAATTTTTGATTCTTTTTTATTAAATTTGCACTATTATTTAATATATATAAATTTTTTGTTTGGTTATTTTCTTTTTTTTTTTTTTTGAATCCTGAAAAAATGTTTTTAGGAATAAAATTACTTTTTGAATTATTGAAATTAGAATTGTTATGATTTTGATTTAAATTATTATTAGGATTATTATTTATTAAATTATTATTGTTTATGAAATTATTTGGAGAAAATTTTTTTTTTATTTTCATATTCATTAAAAAAGGTGATAAACTTTTATTTCCTATTTTATTTTTTTTCTTTTGATTTATTGTTATTGGAGATGCATTTGAACTTAAAGGTTTATTTATTTTATTTGAATTTTTTTTTCCAATATTTGGAGTTTGTGAACGAGAATAAGATAAATTTATTTTTTTCTTATTATTAATTATTGAAATATTTGATTCATTTAATGATTGATTCATTGAATTTTGTTTATTTTTTGAATTTGAATATGATTTTCCTATTCTATTTGTTCTATCTCTCCCTTTTCTTACTGAATTATTTACACTAAAATTAGCTGAATTTGTTGTTAAGTAAAATGAATTATTTCCAAATAATTTATTTTTTATTCTTCCTGAAAATTGATTTGGTGATATATTTTTTGAATTATTTCTATTTTTATTTGATGATGCCATTGAATTATTCTGTTTTTTAATTTGAGTAAAATCTAATCTTAAAGTATTATTTTTATCATATTTTGAAAAAATAAAATTTGAATTTTCTTTTTTTTTCTTCACCACTTTAGACATTAATTTTCAATTATTTAAATTAATTAGAAAAAAAAATAAAAAAATAAATTTTTCTTAGATAAATTAATCAATAAAATAAATAGAAAATTCTCAAATAATATATTAATTGAAAAAAATATTATTATTATATAAAAAATTTTAAATAATTATAAATAAAGTGAAATATACAACAAAATATTTATATTCTTTTGGGGATTGGGGATTGGGGATTGGGGATTGGGGATTGGGGATTGGG
>JAJMZS010000488.1:0-30189 GCA_023807205.1 Isotricha prostoma | reverse complement strand
TATTTTATAAAATTATAAATAGTGAATATTATCAATTATTATTTTAATTTATGCCAACTATTAGTGATTTTAAAAAAAAAATTTTAAGAATAGCCAAAGCAAATATTGGTGAACATGCTTGGGATTATGTTAAATCGAGACAAGCAAAAAGAATAAGAATGTAAAATTTGGAATGTTTGAATATAAATGTATGAATCTTCTTAAAATAATAAATATATCCTTTTGTGATTTAATTAATAATTAAAAGTATTCATTATATTTGATACCCTAATAAATGAGAAGAAATAACTAAATTAGATTTAAATACCGTATTGAAGGAGTCATGTCACCCTCAAAATTCAAAATATCTGATAAAAAATGAGGAGGGTGAATGAGATATAAAATAACATTTACAGTAATTAAAGCTTAATCATAATATATTTAAATTTATACAGTATTGGACATAAAGGAAATTATTAAAAAGTTCTGTTGGTGGAATGAAGAATCCAAAAAAAAATTTTGCAAACAATAAAGTTAAATTTATTAAAGTATTGAATATTATTATTACTCAAGAATTATTCAGAAAATAAAGATAAAAAGGAAAAAAGATAATAAAAAAAGGAAAAAAGATGATAATGAAATTAGAGAAATTATCAAATTTATTAGAGAATATATAGCAAATTAAATTCAATTTTATATATCTTTTAATTTACATTATCTAAAATTAATTGGGGATGGGGACTGGAGATTGGGGATTAGGCCCAATACCCAATGAAGAAACAAATTGGAATAAATGATATAAAATATGATTACAAATTTTTTTTTTTTTTTAAAATAATAAATTAAAATAAAAATGAAAATTATTATTTAAATTTATTATTTTTTCTTTTTAAATTGAATAGTTTTGCTATCATATCATCATTAACATGAATTTTTTCTTTTAACATATTATATTTATTCTTCATTGCTTCATTTCGCTTATTACTATTAATATTATTATCAATTTTATCATTAATATTTAATTGCTCATTATCATTTCTTTTTTATATAATAAATTATCATTTCTTTTTATTATTTTCAATATCATTTTTTTATTATCTTTTTATTCATTTTTTTTATTTATGAAAAAGTTCATCAAATATTTTATTTTTTACTAATTCTCCACAATTCTAATTTTCTATAATAATTATTGGATAATTATTAGTATTAAAAATTATAAAGCAATCATCAAATATGGTTGTATCAATAAAATCAAAACTTCTTTGTACAAAACATTAACTTTATTAGTATCATCCCTTCTACATTTAAAAAAAAATTATCTTTTTCTCAATTTATTATATTGTGATTTTTTAAAAATCTTAATTTTGAATATTAGAGAATAATCTTCTAAATAATAATCAATAGTTAAATTATTCAATAAAATTCAAAATTAAAATTTGTTTATTCTTCATATATGTTAAAGGATATTCTTTTGTAGATATTTGATGGAAATTTATATGATTAAAAGCAAATGTTGCATGAGGACTTTTATATTGAGTAATATCTTTATATAAATTTTGAATATATAATTATTTTTAAAATTTCAGAAAAATTAAATTCTTCTAATATCTTTTGAGTTTCATTATCCTAATATTGAATATTATATTCATATAGATTATAATTCAAATATGTTTGATTTTGATTTTTAATTATATTTAAAGTGAATGGTAAAAAAAATATGTTTCAGATAACTTAATTTCTTTGTTTTGACTTTTTTTGCTGTAAATTTGTAAATGAGGAGCTTTTATATTCCCTAATATTTTTCATATATCTCTATAAAAATCATAATATTTTCTATTCACTTTATTTATTTCATTTAATTCTTTAATAATATCAAATTTATTATGATATGATGGATAATGCAGAAAGAGAGGACTTTTTATTATATCTAGATAAACATATTTTTCAAGATAAAGTGCTACATTATTAATTACATCTTTACATTAATTTTGAGTTACATTAACATTTTTTGTTAATTCAAAAAATTCTTTTATTTTTGAATTTTTAGTTTGAATAAGTTGAATGAAATATATTAAATAAAAAAAGAAAAAATATTCAATCATATATTTTTAATATAATACTGTTTTAGAAGTTGGATTAGTTTAAAAATTTATTATAATTGTTTTTTGTTAACTATAATTTTATTTTTATTATTAAAATAAATAATCATATAGAGATTATTTTATAAAATTATAAATAGTGAATATTATCAATTATTATTTCAATTTATGCCAATTATTAGTGATTTTAAAAAAGAAATCGTAAGAATAGCCAGATCAAATTGGTGAATATGTTTATGGATTATTTTCCATCGAGACAAGCAAAAAGAATAAGAATGTAAAATTTGGAATGTTTGAATATAAATGTAATAGATAAAGGAACTCCAAATGAAACATCAGATAAGAGATACATTATTCATTTAGAGGGAAAAGAGGATAGACCACCTACTGCTAGATAATGGTATAAAGATGTAGTTACATATTTTGAAGAAATTGATAAAGAAAATGTTGAAGGTTGTGATATTTGTTCTGATGGGAGTCATGTTGGAATTGTATCAAAATTTGGTTCAACAATTAATGCTAATGGTCAGATCATTTTTTGAAAATGACAAGGGTTTTAAAGAAGTCCTAAATGATGTTAAATTTTTTTGCTTAATATAAAACTCCTTAAATATGATATTTTTAAACCTTTTGTTTTAATCATATATTATTTGATTTATTAAAATTAAAAATTTAACATTAAATTATAATTAAAATTCAGTTTACAATTACATATGTTACTTGTCGCGTAACTATATTAAAACTCATTTCTTTGAATGAACATTTTTCCTTATTAGATATACTTGAAATCTTTAAAATTAATTTAATATTGAGTATAAAAAATTTTAGAAAAAGTTTTATTTTCCATTATTGAATTTATTAAAAATAAATTATTAAAAAAATTGAAGAAAAAATATTAGTATCTTATTTATATGAAGTATTTAATTTTTTTTTTGTGATAAAAAATTACTTTTTGAAGTAAAAAATCTATTTTTTTTTCTAAATAATCTAAATTTGTATAATTTTGTAATAAAAATTGATCCATTGTTTTTTGTTTTTTTGTATACAATTTATATAATAAAATTATTTTCTTTTAAAATTAGTTAAATTGTTGTTAGAATATAAAAAAAAATATTAAAATATTATTTTAACAAAAAATTTATATTAGATAAATATTCATATAACTTTCATCTTTAAAAATTAGTAATTTCAAATTGTACTAATTCAAAATCCATTTTACAATAATTATTCTCATCTCTCCAAAAATATATATTTTCCCATTATTATAAAACATTTCATGTTCAGTTCTCAGAGTTAACCATATAGCAAAAAAATTATCATCAGGTTCATAAATAGATTAATCAAATTTAAATTTTCAATATTTAATATCATTAAATCATTAAAAACTCTTTGATTTTTCCCAGTACCTCAGTAATAATAATAAAATCATAATCTTCAATAAATATCATATTACTATTATATTTAGTTCAGGTGGAATACAATCAATTTTAGGTTTAAAAGAAATATATGGTTTCCTAAATATTGATATATATTTATCATCTAATCCACCAAAATATAATACCTTCAACTTTTATTCTTTGTTCTCTATGATGAGGTAAACCAGAAGGTAATTTAATAAAAAGAAAAAGAAACTTCTGAAATTATTAATTTAGAAAAAATACTTGAATTAACTATTCAACATTATCAGTAACATTATAAATATTAAAATTAGATAAATTTAAAGAAGTTAATGTAGAACAATTATAAAACATATAATGCAGATGTTTAACATTATTAGTATTAAAATTAGATACATTTAATGAAGTTAAAGAAGAACAATTTCTAAATATTTCTTGCATATCAATAATTTCATTTGAATTAAAATAAGATAAATCTAATGATATTAATTTATTACAATCATAAAATATACAATTTGAATTTTTTAAAGGTTCTTTTATTAATATTTTTATTATATATTTTCCTTCTTTTTCAAATTTATATTTATAACAAAAATCTATTTTATTATTATTTAAATATAATTCACATTTTTCTTTTATTTCTTTTTCATTATCTTATCCATATCTTTTAGATTCTTCTTTAGAATTTAATATTCTTATTGATTCATTTAAATAATCTTCTTTATCATTTTTATCTTTTTTAATATCATATTCACATATAATATAATTATTATTTTTATTTATATTATCTTTATTATTTAAATCAATTAATTTATTATCATTATTATCTAAATATATTAATTTAAGATTATCATTTAATTGTTTATTTAATAATTCTAAATTATTTATATAATATTCTTTAAAATTATAAATATTATTATTAATTATTGAAATATTTGAATTAATTAATTTGATTTTATTAAATTCATTTTTTATTTCATTAAATTTATTTTCAATTTGATTAAATAAATTTTCAATTTGATAAATTTCATTTTGATTAAATCCAATTTGATTAAAAGGAATAATATTATGAGATAAATGTTGATTTAAACATAATTTACAAATATTATATTTACAATTAGAACAATAAGAATAATAATTATTTAAATGTTGATTACATATAAATGAATTAAAAAAAGGATGTTGAAAATATTCTTCCCAACTTATTCTTTCATTAATATTATATTTTAACATTTTATTTAATAAATCATTTAAATATTTATCTTTAATATTGATTAATATTTGATTTGATTGAATTTGATTAAGTATTTGTACTTCAGTTCCATTATAAGGATATTTTTTATATAACATATAATAAATTAAAATTCCTAAAGACCATATATCACTTTTTGAACTTATTAATTCTCCTTTTAAACATTCTGGTGACATTGTTTCTGATGTTCCATAATTACTTTTACTATTATTTATTTCTAATAATTTACTTAATCCATAATCTGATATTTTAAATATTGTTTTATTTATTTTTAATTTATTTAATGATATTAAAATATTTGATGCTTTAATATCTCTATGAATTATTTTATTTTCATTCATTTCTTTAAATCCTTTATTTAAATCTAATAATATTTCTCTTATTTCTTCTATTGATAATCCTTCATTTCTATTTTTTAAATATTCTTCTATATTTAAATAACATAATTCTAATATTAAATAAAATGTGTCTTTTGATTCAAATATTTCTATTAATTTAACTGAATTCTCCGATTTTAATCTCTTCATTATTTCTATTTCTGTTTTAATTCTTTCTTTATTTATTCTTATTTTTTTAATTTTTTTAATTGCTACATATTCATTTGTTTCTATATTTTTAGCTCTGTATACATCTGCAAATGAGCCTGCTCCAATAATTTCTATTTTTTCATATTTTTCCCAAATGTCTTTCATTTTTATATTTAATTAAGATATTTTTATTAAAATATAAATTTATTAAAAAAATTAGAAAAAAGATTTAAATAATATATAACTTATATTATAAAACTACTTGTTTTTATTATAATAGTTTAAAATATAAATAAATATATAATACAATAAATTCCTAAATATATCTCAAATAGAATATTTTTTTATTTTATATAATTAAATATTTAAATATAGTTTTACTTCTTTTTAAAAGTTTTCTTTACGAATAAAATATTGATTATAATAAAATATTAATTTAAATGTTAATTAACTGATTAATAATTTTTTTTTTGAAAATAATAAAAAATCAAAAAAAATTTATTATTCTATTATTTCATCAAGTCTTGTTAAAAGGATTTGTTTATTATTTTCTAATTCTCTATCAACAAAATAAATATTAATTTAATTATTATTTATATAATAAACAGTAATGCTTTTTTCATATCTTAATATAAATTAATTTTTATCTATATATATTGATTATAAATTTTTTCCAAATTTTAATTAATTTTTCATTTATATGAAAAACAAATTATTTTCATTTTTATAAAAAATGATTTGATTAATAGATTTACAATATGATTTTTCTATTTTTTTATTCAAGTTAAAAAAAATTTTTTTATACATGCTTAACAATAATTATTAATTATAATGAAATAATCACATGTTATTAAAATCAAAATATTAAAATTATCATATTTTTTTTTATGATAATAAAAATTATCTATAAAAATAAATTTTTAATTTTTATAACAAAAACATATTAACAATAATATTTATTAAAATATTTTTCAATATCCAAAAAATAAATTTTAAACAATCCAAAAAAAAATATAAATTTAACATTCATTATTCAAAAAAATAAAAAATATAAAAATAAAAAAAAAAAAAATTAAAAAAAAACCCCTTTCAAAAAAAAAAAAAAAAAAAATGTCCTCCTACATGCAAGACATTCTTTCCGATGAATACAAACGTGAAATCGCATATCAAAAACTTCGTTATGAAACAGACAAACAATCTCGTATTCGTTCAGAACATGAAAACAATATAAGAATAGGTAAAGAATTAGAAGAAGAAAGAATAAAAAATTACTTAAATAAAAAAAATATAGCAGAAAAACAATATAATGATTATATGAAAGGTTTAGAGGCACGTCAAGAGAGAAAAATGAGAGAAATAGAAGAAAAAATGAAACCAACTGCAGTTTCTCTTCAATTAGGTTCAGAAGAAAATTTAAAAGCTTATCATGATAAATTAACTAAATTATCAAATCGTGCTGATAGAAATTCTCAATTATATAATGAATATAATAAAAAAAATAAAGAAATTCCTTATTATAATTATTTAACTAAAAGATATTCTATTAGTAAAGAAATTAATAGAACTTTACCAGATGAGAAAGAATATTTTAATTTTAGAAATGATAATTTTGATGATTATAATAAAAATATTGATCCTAATTTTAATAATAAAAAAGAATTATTTAATTTTGAAGGTAATAAAAGAGATGGAACTGATGTTACTAATAAATATTTTTATGATAAATATTTTAATCCTACTTATCAAACTTATAAAGAAGTTAATAAAGATTATGAAGATTATAATAGAAATATTATAAATCAAAATATTAGATTTAAAGAAGAAATGTTAGATAGAAAAAAATTTGAAGAAGAAGAAAGAAAAAAAGAAAGAGAAAAATTATTTTCTTTACAACAATTACAAAAAATTCAAGAAAATGATATGAAAAAACAATATAAACAAGAATTAGATCAACAAATTGTTGATCAAGTTCCTATGAAATTAGAAAATGAAGGTTATTTACAAAATGCTTTAAAGAGTTCTACTCCAAATTTTCAAAATGAATTTTTATATAGAGAAGCCCCTGATTATTCTTTAATTAATAAAAGTAAATTTGTTGAAGTTAATCCTTATAATAGAAAAAGATATGATTTAGGGGAAAGTAATTTAGAATATAATCCTTTAATTAAACCTGGATTTAATTTTAGATATAATAAATATTTAGTCCCTGTTAGAATGATTAGAGAAAAAAGTTCACCTATTTTACAATCTAATGGAGCCAATACTGTTTATAAAGAAAATTAAATAGTTTGTTATTTTTATTTTTTTTTTTTTGTTTTTATGGATTTTTTTTTATTAATTAAAAATGGTTTTTTTTTTTAAATTTTTTTTTTGTTATTTTAATTGAGAAACGTTACTTAAAATAAAAAAATATTTTTTTTAAGTTTTAAAATTGTTTTATAATGGATTTTTTTTAATTTTTATAAATTTTTATTTGATAATTGAAATAATAATAATAAATATACTATTTACATTAATAATTATTACACATACTTTTTCATATTACATAAAAAAAAAGCAATTATTTTAAATATGAAATAGGATAAAATTTTTCTAAATTTTTTGTATATATATTAGAAAAATTAACATATGTTTCATATAAATAATTACAAAATTCATTAAATTTTTCTTCATTAATATCATTTTTTTCAATTAATATATTAACCCAATCACAATAAAAATGAAATAATAAATTATCAAAAAATTGTTTTGAAAAATAAAAAACCATTTGAATACTTGTTTTAATACAACATAAAGCTTTAAAAGAATTATTAATACAATAAAAGTAATCAGAAAATAAAGTAACTTTACTTAAATAAATAGAAGTTTCTTTAATTTGAGAAAAAATAATTTCATTTTCTAAAATTTTATTTTGATTACAAGTAAAAAAATCAAATAAATAAATTTTTAAAAAATCATAAACACTTGTATTAAAAATATTTTCAAAATTAATAACCTTTAAAATTTTTAATTCCATATTTTTTAATTGTTCTTTAGTAAAATTATTATATCCAATATTATATTCAATATCATAAAGAGGAATAAAATAAATATCTTCAAATTTAGATGCAATAAACATACTAATTAATCCAATTAAATGTATTTCTTCATTAAATAATATTGTTTTAGATTTAAAAATATATAAATCTAAAATATTAACTGAAAGAAAAAAAGTTTCTTCTGAACATTTATATATTGTTAAAACTTCAATCATCCAATTTATCATTTTCATTCTTAATTCTTTTGAAATTTTATGTCTTTTTAAAAAATTTGATGGTATTTTTAAAGTTGTTTTATCTATTTTTTTCATTAATATTTCTATATCTTTTGCATATTGACAAAATAATTTTTTACTTTCTAAATTCGAATAAAATTCATTTAATGATTTAATTGATTTTATATTATTTTCTTTTGAATATTTTTTGTTATCTTTTATTGAAGAAAGTAAAATTGAATTATTTGAATTTGAAGATGATAAATTTAATTTTATAAAAGAATTTTCTAATTTTATAATTGGAGATATTGATTTTTCAATCGAATTTTCTTTTATTTTATTAAATATAGGTTTTTTATAAACTTTTATTTTTGATTTTTCATTTTTTAATTCATTATTTTTTACATTCTCATTAATATTTTCTTTTTCATCTTCAGGATTTTCAATTGTAATTCCAAGTAAATTTTGTTCGTAAAACATTTTATTAATTTAAATTTATTTAACTAAAAAAAAATAAAATATAACAAACATTAAATACAAAAAAAAAAAAAAAAAAATTAAATTAAAAACTAATTTTTCTACATTTAAATAAATAACAAAATACTTATTCAATTTCTTCAATAGCATTTAATTTTTCAATAGTTTCAGGAAAGCATTTTTTCTTAATTCTACTAACAATAAAAAATGGAGCCCAACTAATAGTAGAAATAAGTAAAATTTTAAAACAATTTAAATCAAAAATATAAGTAACATCCAATAAACTTTTTAATAAAATTAAACTTAATAAATAACAAATTGCAGTACCTAAAAGTGAAAAAATCATAAATTTATGAAATTTATTAATTTCCATATAAACATTTAAAATTTCCAAAAAAATTAAAGAAGTAAAAGTAACAGTAACAATATGTAAAAATAAATTTTCAAAAAGAAGCAAAGCTCCAAACATAATAACACAAGCTTGAAAAATACTTTTAAAACACCATAAGAGAAAATTTTTTAAATTTAATTCTCTCCCTCTTAATAAATTTTTATACAAACCAGGAAATTTCATAACATTTTTTTTATCAGTATCCTGATCTAATAAAACACTAATAGAAGGAAAACAAGTATAAACAGTAGAATAACCCATAATTAAAAATCCATTATAAAGTGGAACAGAATTATAATAAAACATACAAGAGAAAATAAATTGAATTAAACTAATAATTAATCCTCTATGAATAATAAAATTACTCATTTGACTAGTATTTTTATATGATAATCTCCCCCACCATAAAAGTAAAGTATCTAAATAATTAAATTCTAATATTGAATAATCAGCAGCTAATGAAGCTTGTAAACCTTCTTTACCAACAATTCCAATTCCAACATCAGCTTCTTGTATCATAGCAACATCATTACCTCCATCACCAATTGAACAAGTTCTCTTATCTGTATAATTTTTAATAGTTTTTACTATAATTCTCTTTTGTGTTGGTGAACAACGACAACAAACTACACTTGGTGCTTCCATTGCAGTAAGGAAAAAATCCTTTTCTAAATGCTTTAATAAGAGATCTAATGTATCACCATCAATTATTAATAAATGAGGATTATCTGGTGTTGATATTTTCTTATATTCTGATAATTTATTTGATAAATAATTTATATCTTCATTTATATTCTCATGCTCTAAATCATCATATTTTATTGTGTAAATTTTATGATTTTTGGCTTTTATTCCTGCTGATATTGATATACATTTTGCTGTTTCTATTTTATCTCCTGTTAACATCCATAATTTAATTCCTGCATTACGTAAATTTTCTATTGTATTACTTACATTATTTTGTAATAAATCTTCTACTCCTGTTACACATAAAAAATCCATTTTTTTTTCTAATTTACTAATTGCTATTTTTACTTTTTCTTTCCTATTCTCCATTGATGTTAATGCATTATTATATTCTATTATCCAATTATCATATTCTTCTTTTGATATTATTCTCTGTGTTAATACTAATGTTCTTAAACCTTTTTGTGCTAAATTTTCTGCATTTTCTTTTATGTAACCTTTATATTCATTTTTAACATATTCTAACATAACATTTTCAGCACCTTTTAAATAAAAAATTATATGATTATATTTTTTATTTCTTAATACAATTCCCATTCTTTTTGTATCAGAAGAAAATGGAAAATTTGCTAAAATTTCATATTTTTCTATAACATCAACTGAATTTTTTATATGAATTTCACTATCAGTTCTAAATATTAATCTCATTTTTAATGTTTCTGCAAATTTAACTAAAGCTACTTCATCTGGAGATGATGCTTGATATTCAAATTTATCATTATTTTCTTTATCTTGTATTGGAGTTACATTATTACAAAGTACCATTGATGTTATTGTATCTCTTATTATTTTTGTTCTTGATCTTCTATTTTTTTTATTTTTTGAACCTAATGAATTATTATCTTCAATTAAACTCTCATTTTCAATTAAAGAAATATTATTTAAATTATTTATTTTATCATATAAAGGTGCATCAATTTTTTGACATTCTTCATTTAAAATATCATTTAATTCATTAAATGATTCTTCTGAAAATTGTTCAACTTCCATTGCAATTTTTTTAAATATCATTTCATTTTTTGTTAAAGTTCCAGTTTTATCTGAAAAAATATAACTTATTCTTCCTAATTCTTCTGGAATTGTAGAATTTCTTGAAATAGTATCTTTAATATTTGGATCTTTATTAATCATAAATGAAAAATAAGTTTTAGAAACATCTAAATTAACTCTTAAAGAAATTGGTATAATTCCACAAAAAAGAACAATAAATCTAAAAAAAATAAAAAAATATTGATAAAATGGCATTTTATTTAAAGTTGAATTTAAAATTGTAATTACAATTGATAAAATACACATAATAATAAATAAATAAAAATTTATTTTATTTAATTCCATATCTAAAATACCAAATTTAACTTTTGGTATACTTGAATTCATTCTTGCTCTCGTTTCATTACCAGTATAAATAACAATACCAAAACATTTTTTTGAAGCCAAAACTGTACTTGACCAAAGAGTATTTTCTAAATTTAAACTTTCTTTAATTATTAAATTTTCACTATTTTTTCCTTCAAAAACACCTTCGAAATTATAAATTAATTTACTTGGTGCCTCATATTCAATAAAACCATTAATATTAATAATTTCAGATATTGATAATTTTTGAGTAAAATTAATCGCTTTTCTTAATTTCCAATCAGTCTCACCATCTAATTGATCAGTTCTAATATAAGCGTGATTGTCTTCTTCATCATTATTAAAAGTTTTTAATAATATCATATCTGCTGGAATTCTTTGATTTTCATTTAATATTAAGAAATCACCTATTTTTATTTGATGAGATGGAATTTCTATTTTTTTACCTTCATTTGGATTTATAATATTTTTCTCATATTTTGTATATAATTCATTATTTGTTTTTTTATCTTGAAATCTTCTATTTATATCGTCATATAATTCTTTTATCATTGTTACTGATATTACTATTACTAAAGGACTTAAATAACTTATTAAAAAACCTACTTTTAATACACTAAAAAATTGAGATATTGTCATTATTAAATAAAAAAAATTTCCAAATTGTTTAAATTGATTAAATATTACAACTGGAATAAATGTTATTAAATTATATTTGTGATTTTCTATTTTATTACTAAATGGAGTATAATTTAAATTTGTTTCTGAGAAAAAAACATGTTTTTTTGATAATAAATCTACATGATGAAAACAAGGAAAAAGACTATTTATTAGTCTTTTAAAACAACTTGGACGGGAATTTATTATTTGTGATTTTGCATTGTTAAATTGAATTAATTTTTCATTTAATTTTTCATCGTCTTCTATCATTTTTTTATTTTTTAAATATAGTAAAAAAATTAACTTTTTAAATTTATAAAAATTTGGATTTTTTAATTAAAAATTTAAAAAAATATTTTTTTATTTTTTATTAATTAGTTTATTTTATTAAAATATTAAAAAATTATGTTAAGATTTTTTCTAAAAAAAAAATAATAATAATGATAAAAATAATATCAAATATAAACTAATAATAAATCATATAATCAAATATTAATGTTTAAATAAATCACCAATATAATTTCTTGCAGTTCTATTTTTATTAGGATGAATTAAAGAATAAGGATTATAATTTTCACCTAATTCTTTTTTATTTCCATTATTAATATTTCTAATAATTTTTTTATGAAAAGCAATTTTACATAAATCTGGTAATTTATATTTAAATCTAAATTTTTTTGAAGTTTGATTTAATAAATTATTATTTAATTTTTGATTTTCTATTTTTTCAATTTCATCATTACTTAATCCTTTTTGATAATATTTTTCCATTGAATTACTTAATTTTTGATTATATAACTTAAAAGAATTTGATATTGGTTTTTCAAAATTATTAAGATTAGATTTTATATTTTTACTTGATGCACTCATTAATCTTGTTTTATATTTTAATTTATTAATTTCATTTTTATATTTTTCAATATCACTTTTTAGAGAAATATTATAACCAAAAGTTTCAAAAAAATTTTTTGGTTTTCTATATGAATAAAAATAATATTTTGTTTTTGGATTTTTTGGATTAAAAGGTATATTTTCTATTATTTTTTCTGAATAAATATTATTTGGTTTTAATTTTTTATTTGTAATATAATTTTCTTGACTTTGACTTTTTAAAAGAGGTTGATTTTCATTATTAATATTTGAATTTTGATTTTCATTTTGTAAATTATTAAAATAAGTATTATTATTCTTATCAAAAATTATTTTTTGAGATTTATTTTTTTGTAATTTTTCATTAAAAGATTTATTTTCTTTATTTAATTTATTAATATTATCTTCTTGTTCTTTTACTAAAGTTTCATAATCAATTCCAGTAATTGATTTAAAAACAAAAGGATCAGTTTTTTTTAAATAATGATAATTATGAGATTGATTTGAATAATATTTTTTTTTTCCTGGATCATTTAAAGGATAAATTGAGAATTTATTATTATTTGTATAAGGATCTTTCCAATAAGAATAAATATTTATATTATACATTTTTAAATATATTTATATTTTTTTAAGTTTTAAGAAAAAAGTTTTATTTAATTTTTTCTTACTATTATTAAAAATAAAATAAAATTAAATTATATTAAAATATTTTTAAATAAAATAATATTAAATAATATAAAAAAAATACAAAAAAAAAATATTAAACATCTTTACTTAAATTTTGAGTACTTGAATTACTTTTAATATGTTTTTTAACAGGAACACTTTTTCTAGAATTACTAATTTTTGAAATTTTTTCAAATTCTTTTTGAATAAAATTATTAAAACTAAAAAACCAAGTTTCATATCTTTTTTCATCATCATATAACCAAGTATACATTTCATAAAAATCACAAATTCTTCTTTTAACTTCCATTAAATCACTATCTGGATATTTTTCTAATAAAATAATAACTTTTCTTAATACTTCTTTTAATTCGTCTAAATAAGGAATTCTTTTTTTTAAATCTTCTTCTGAAAATCCTTCAATATTTATTGTTGATGGTTTAAAATTATTATCATCTAAATATGTAATTAAATCATTTTGTTCTACTGTTGAATCTTCTATTTTTTCTGATAAATAATTTTTTATTTCTTCTATTGATGTTGAATTTATTATTTCGTCTGAAAAATTTTCTTGATGTGACGAACAACAAAATGTTCCCATTTTTATATTTTAGTTTTTTTAAAGAATTGTTTATTTTTTTTTTTGTTAAAATTTTTATTTTTAATTTTATTAAAATTGAAAATAAATATAATTTTTAATTTTATTTTTTTGGATTATAATTATTTTATTTTAGAAGATTGAAAAAAATGCTAAATTTGAATAATTTTTATATCAAATAATTATAATATATCAATAAAAATATCTAATCAAATTGAAATAGAATATTTTTTTATGAAATTAAAAAAAGGAAAAATGAAAGAAAAAAAATATATAAAAATATTTAATTTTAATTTATATTTTTAATATCAATCATAGTAAAAATAATTTTTTATTCATTAAATCATCATTAAATAAAATGACGTAATTTAATATTTTTTATACATTTATTATAAATCATCAAAATTCAATATATTTTATAAGTCAATGGGACAAGAACAAATTTCATGTTGTAAATATGAAAACAAAAAAGAAGATGAAATTACAAATGAAAAAGAAGAAAAAAATACTAATTTTTTATCAATTGAAAAAGAAGAACTTAACGATAAAAAAATAGAATTAAATATTGAAGTAAACGCTAATTCAAATAAAAATGAAAATGAAGATTTTTCAAAATTAAAATCAAATATACAAAATAAAATTGATGAAGAAAATGAAGAAAAATTAAATGAAAATTTATCTAAAGAATTAAAAGAAGAAAAAGAAGAAATTTCAATAGAAGAAAAAAATGAAAAAATAAAAAAAATACAATCTAAAATTAGAGGATTTTTATATAGAAAAAACTTTAACTCAAATATAAAACCAAATTTAAAAAAAGAAGATAAATTTATAAAAGAAAGTTTATTAAAAATATCAGAAGAAGAAAAAAAAGATGATATAAAAAATTTCAGATCATCAAATTGGAAAAATTATTATAAAGAATCAAAAGAAGATTCATTTTTTGATAATATAAATAATTCAAATGATAATACAAAAGAAGAAATAATAATAGATAATAAAAATAAAAGTTTATATAAAGGAAATATAAATAAAGAAAATAAAAAAGATGGATTTGGAATTTTAATAGATGATGAAAAAATAATGAAAGGAAATTGGATAAATGATAATTTTACAGGATGGAATATTGAAGAATTAAAAAATGGAGAAATAAAAGAAGGTAAATTTATAAATGGAAAATTAAATGGAAAAGGTATATTAAAAAATGATAAAAATAATAGTATAATAATAGGAAATTTTAAAGATGATTTATTAGAAGGAAAAGGAAATTTAAAAAATGATAATTTAGAATATGAAGGAAATTTTAAAGAAAATAAATTTGATGGATTAGGAAAAATGAAAATAAAAGATAAAGGAAATTATGAAGGTGAATTTAAAAATAATCAAATTAATGGAAAAGGAATTTTTACTTTTGCTAATGGAGAAAAATTTGAAGGTAATTTATTAAATGGAAAATTTAATGGATTTGGAAAATATATTTTTCCTGATGGACAATTTTATGAAGGAAATTATGTTAATGGAATTAAAGAAGGAAAAGGAAAATTTGTATTTAAAAATGGAAATATTTTTGATGGGAATTTTAATAATGGTTTACCAAATGGTTATGGTAAATTTTGTCAAAATGGAAAATGGAGAAATGTTTTATTTGAAAAAGGAAAATTTGTTAAAGTTGTTGATTAAATTTTTGTTTATATAATTTATGTTTAATTATTAATTATTTTTATAGATTATAAAAAAAAAATTAGTTTTTTTTTTTATAAATGTTTTTTTTTAAATTTTTTATCTTAAAATAATGAAGAAAATAATTAAATAAATCAAATATTTTTATTATATTTTTTTATATATATGATATTATTTCTTTTGAAGAAATTAAATAAAGTTTTTTTTATTATATATTATTATTTTTTCTTATTTTTTTATTTTGAACTGGTGATGTATATTTAATATAATAAAGTAAAGAACCTTTTGGATAAGGATAATTTAATTTATTTTCCATATCAATTTTTCTTAATTGTTCATTTGTTTTAACTGGAGGATTAATAAAAATTTTATTATAAGGAGAATTTTTTAAAGAAGAAGTTAATGAATCAATATTTAATTTAATATTATTTCTACTATTAATATTATTATTAGAATTAATATTTTTATTAATAGACTTTTTTATATTATTTTTATTATTACTAAAATTAAATGTATTTGAAAAAGTTCTAAAATGTGAAAATTGATTATTTTGATTTTTAGAATTTGTAATATAATAATTAGATAAAAAATTTTCTCTATTTTTATTATTTAAATCAAAAGTTTTTCTTTCTAAAACATTTAATTCTTTATTTAATTCTATAAAATTATTTCTAATTCTATTTCTTGAATTTGGATTTTCATTCAAAAAAATCTTTTCTGGAATAGGACTTTCTGTTAAAGAAATAGGAAATTTCTTTTTATATTGATTTGAAGAAGTTCTTGAAGAATAACATTTATTAATTCTTCTATTTATTGTATTATCAATAAAATCAAGTTCATTTAAATATTTTCTTCTCATATTCTTTTTTTTAAATAATTTATTTTTTTTTGTTTATTTTTAATTTTTATATAAAATACAATAAATGTTAAATTAAAATTATAAAAAAAGATTTTTTTGATGTAAATTTAATAATGCTTTATTTCACATATTGAATTTTTAAAAAAATAAAAAAAATATAAAATTTCAAATAACAAAAATTAACATTTATAATAATATTTTTTTCAATTGTATTTAAGAAAGCAAAAATAAGAAAAATAAAAAATGAAAGATATAATAATCCAAAATATAGATGAAAAAACTAAAAATGAAATCATTTCTTTTTCATCTTTTGAAAAACTTATAAATAATCTTAAAAAATATTATTTAATGTTGTATTTAAAAAAAAGTTATTTAATTCTTCAAATTTTAAAAAAAAGAAATGAATCCAAAGAAAAAATTCAAAATTACATTTTTAATAAATTTAATACTCAAAAACAAAAAAAAACAATAATTAGAGAAAAAAATTATATTATAATAGAAAAAATATTAAAAAAAAGAATTGAAGCAGCCAATTTAATAAGAAAAAATTATATAAATTATTCTCGTTGGTTAAAATTACATATTATGTATAAACAAGCACAAGGTTGTTATACAATATTTCCTTCTATTAATAATGTAACAAATATAAATATAAAAATTTATACTAATAATTTACTTTCCGAATTTTCTACTTTTCCTTTAATATATTGTCCTTATCGGAATTGTTTTTTTATTGATATAAAAAAAAATAAATTTATTAATTGTAAAATTATAAGATTTCATTTTATTGTAAATAAAAGAATTATAATTGATTCTCATTATAAATCAAAAGAAATAAATGGAATTTTTGTTAATGAAATTGATTTTAAAGAATATGATAAGAGAATTGAAAAAAATATTTATAAATATAATAAAATTCATGGTTTTGATTATTTATATAATAATGAAATTTATCTAAGAAAATTATCTAGTGATTCTAATACTAAAGATAATAGTTTTTCTTTATTAAGTTATGATTCAGATGATGATTTATATAATAAAAATAATAATTTTGTTAAATCAATTAATAATTTTTCTAATTTAATAAATAATAATTTTCAAATTTTTGAAGAAAAAAAAATTAGAAGATGTTCAATTGATAATTATAATCAATCAATTTTAAAAAATAAATATTATTCTATTAAATCATCTGATAAAATATATATTAAAAATTCACATGATAAATTATTTAATTGTCCTATGAAAAAAGTAAGTTTTGGAAAAGTTCAATTCTCTTATTAAAATTATGTGTAAAACTTATTTTATAATTCTCCTTTTATTTTTTAATAAAATTTAACAAAGTTTATTTTGTAAGAAATTTCATATAATATTTATTATGTTTATATAAATTGGTTTTTAGTTTATATGTTAGTATAATTAAATATTTAAGAATTATTAAAAATAAGGTTTTAGTAAATATAAAAAAACAACTTTATTAATTCAAAACAATTTTAAAATTAGATTTTTAATTAATATCAAATGTTTAATATTTAATATAGAAGATTATTGAATAAACATTAAATTATTTTTAAATTTATTATTTATAATTTTTTTTGTATGATTTTTTTTAATAAAATTTATTATTAAATCAATTTTTTCCCTATAAAAAGAAAACAAGAAAAAAAAATATAAAAAAAAAGAAATGAACTTTGATGTAAAAATATATATTTAAAAATATAATAAAATATAGTTAAGAGATTTATCAGTTGAACATAATTTAACATATAAACCAATAGTTTTAAATTTAGAAGATTCAAAAATAGAAAAATTAGATGATAAAAATTTTTTATATAGACCAGCAGATATAAAAAATTTTGAAGAATGGACAAATAATAAAAAACCTCATAGTTATTTAATTCAACATGACATTTATGAAATGTTTCAAAGTATTCCTGCACCAAAAAAAAATAGAAAAATGTCAAGTTCAAGTACAGATAGTGTTGTTCAAATGTTTGAAGATTTATAAAAAATTTTAATTTTTCTTTATTTATTAAATTAATATATTATTATTAATTTATTGAG
The DNA here is from genome assembly GCA_023807205.1 of Isotricha prostoma. Lineage (NCBI taxonomy): Eukaryota > Ciliophora > Litostomatea > Vestibuliferida > Isotrichidae > Isotricha > Isotricha prostoma. Next base: position 11,317 of record JAJMZS010000488.1, on the reverse strand, counting down.
TGTATATTTTAGGTTTTTAAATATTAATTTTAAGAAAAAAGATTTTTTTATTTCTTTTTTTTTTTAAGAATATTCTCCATTATTTAATATTTATTTTTAATTATTTTATTATATTATAAAATATATGTTGTATAATTTATAATAATAAAATAATTAAATATTTATTAAAAAAAACAAATAAAAAATATTATTTAAAATAAAAATAATAATAACAAAAAAAAAATGTTAACAAGTGATAATTTTAGTCTTCAAGAATCATTTAATGATTCAGATATAACAGATTTAAAAAATAAAATATCAAATAATGAAAAAACAATAAAAGAATTTGAAAGTCATTTACGTTCATTATTAACAATTGCAAAAGAAACAGAATTAGATTATTCATTTCAAATTCAAAAAGGATTAGAAAAAATAAAATATTTAGTAGAAGATAATGTAACAAGTAAAAGATTATTATTAAAAGAATATAAAAAAGGAGAAGAATTAGAAAAAGAAATAGAAAAAATAAATAGAGAAATAGAAGATAATAATATTGTATTAAAAAATAATGAAAAAGGAAAGGCAATAATTGAAAAACATCAATTATTATCAAATATAAATACTTTAAGTAATGAAATTGATAAATTATCTGAAATAAATAATCAAAATATTAAAATTATAAAAATGAAAGATAATCCAAAATGTTATCATAAATTAATGGATGAAATTGATAAAATTAAAAATGAAAATGATTATTTAATGAATATTATTAATTATGTTGAATTAAATAAAGTTTTTAATTTTGAAGATAAAAGTAGTAATTTTTTTTCTTGTATGGGAAATGGACAAGATAATAAATATTCATATAATTTAAATTAAAGAAACAAAAAATTTTTTAAAAGTTTTATTATTATATTTATTATATATAAAAAAAAGAGTTTATTTTTTTTATTTTAATTTATATAAAAGATATGAAACATTTTTTTAAATATAATTTTTTTTTTTAAATTTTTTTTCTTAATATTAAAAAGTAAATTTCAGGAATTTTCATAATTGCTCTTTCAATTGCAATTTTAGGTAAATTTTTTTTAATATAATTTTCTCTAATATTTTTTACAATTTGTTCATAATCATAAGAAATCATTTCATCATTCATATTTTTTTTAATAATATTTGCCATATCAAAAAAAATATCTTTTCCTAATTCAGAATTTAATTCATTAATAACATTTTGATCAATATTATTTTCATTAATTGAACTTGCATTCGTTGATCCAATTTGTTTTTTATAATTAAAATATGAAATATCATTTTCTTCATTATTTGATAATTCAAAACTATCATTTTTTTCATTTTTTGTATTTTGATAATCTAAAATTAATTTTTTTTGTTCAAAATAATCATTTAAATCTTTTTCATTTTTTAAATTTCTTTCTTCTAATTTTTTACTTGAATTTGAATATTTAGAATATGAATTTTTTAAATTTTGATTTTCTAAAAATTGATCTATTTCATTCATTGGATTTTGACTATGATTTTGTATTTTATCATTTAATTGTTCAATTAAATTTTTAAATTGATTTTTATCTTTTGAATTTCTATTTCTTTCATAATTTAATTTATTATTACTTAAACTATTTCTTGATTCTTGATTTATTTCTTTATTTAATGAATTATTATCAGTATTTCCTCTTCTTATTATTCTTTCACTATGTTCTTTTTTTATATTTTGTTTTGAAATTGGATTTAAATAATTAATATTATTATTATTATTATTAAATTCTATTTTTCTTTTTTCACTTTCTGGTCTTCCTTTATGATAATTATATAAATTATTTTCAATTTTATTATTATTTAAATAAATTCTATTATTAATTTTTTGAATATTACTATTAATATTAATATTATTATTAATATTATTATTATTAGGTAAAAGATCTTTTTTTAAAATATAAATTTCTCTTTCTTTATCTTTATCTTTATTTTTAAAAAAACTATTTCCATTATTATTATTATTAATATTATTATTATTATAACTACTATTAGAAACAGTTAATTTATCATCTTTTTTACTATTCCCATTATTTCTATTTTTCCCATTTTTCAATTCATGAATTTTATTATTATCCTTAACATTATAATTATGTAAAACAGTATGTGAAAATTCATTATTAAATTGTATATCACTTAAAAAATTTTTAATCCTATTTTGTATAATATTTTTTTTTAATATTTCATGAATATTAGGTCTCATTTTACAATCAACATTCAATAAACAATTAACTAAATTTTTTAAATCCTTACTTAAATTTTTATTACTTAAAGGCGGATAATTTCCATTAGCAATTTTCATATATAATTGAGGTAAATTTTTTGCTTCAAAAGGCATTTTTAAATCACACATTTCATATAATAAAACTCCCAAAGCCCAAATATCACTTGAAAAATCATAAGGTTGATCATTAATAATTTCAGGGCTTAAATAATAAGGAGTTCCAATTAAAGTTTTTGCTTTATCTAAAGTTGTATCTAAACATTTTGCAATACCAAAATCTCCTAATTTAACTAATCCTTCTTTAGTAAGAAATATATTTTGTGATTTTATATCACGATGTAATATTTTTCTATCATGAATGTGTTTTATTGCTAAACAAATTTGAGTAAACCAATTTAAAATTAAATCTTCTTGAAAAAATAAATTTTTTTCTCTTTGTTGTTTTATTTTTATTGATAAATCGCCTCCGTCTGCATAATCCATTACAATATAAACAAAATTTTTATCAAAGTAAAACTCACGAAAATGTATTATATTTGGATGTTCAAATGTTTCTAATATTTTACCTTCTTGAAATGCGATTTGTCTCTTTTCTGGAGTTAGTTTTGTTAAGTCTATTTGTTTTATTACTGCTAAAGATTTATCTTGAGTTGAACGAACTAATATTGCTGTACCGTAACTACCTTCTCCTAATAGTTTTAGTTCTTTATATTTTGACGAAAAATGAGAGGTTGTACAAATTTTGCCTATGTTATCTATCATTTTTTTTTTTTTTTTTTGAATTTATTTAATTTATTTTTTATTTATTTTTTGAAAGTTTTTTTTTTATAATTTATATATGAAAAATAATATTTAATTATGATATTTTTACAAATGATTTAGAATATTATATTATATTATTTATAATGAATTATTATTGATTCATAAAAAAATTATGATTATAATAAAAAATAAATATCCTCTAACTATAATATTTAATATAAAAATAAATCAATAATTTAAAATTGAATTATTGAATAAATGAATATATAAAAAAAAATTACTAATTAATAAAAAAAAAATTAATAATTATCTACTCAAAAAAAAAAAATAATATAAAACCCACAAAAAAAAAATTAGAAAAATAAAAATGGCAACTGACGAAAATCCAGACATAATACCTCCAATTCACTTAGGTGAATTATTAAAAGAAGAACCAATAAAAACAACAGGAGCAAAAAAAATAGTAATGGTAGTTGATAACAAAAAAATAAACTATTACCGCAAAGCCGCATTAAGTGAATTAAGTGGAGCAGAATTAACAAAAAGACAACAAGACGACGCGGCAGCAAAAATTCAAGAACAACAAAGAAGAAATAATTTAAAAAAGAAATATGAAGAAGAAATAGAACACAGTAAAATAAATAGAATGAAATTAATGAATGATTGGAGAGTTATAATGAGAATTGCAAAAATAGATGAAATAAGAAAATATTTAAATTTATTTATGCAAATATTTGAAAGAGATTTAGATGATAAAGATGCAATTTTACAAATGTTAGATCGTGATATTTCAGAAGCAGAAGATCATTATAATATTGCATTAACTAATCATTTTATTCATATTAAACAATTAATTAATTTACAAGATTCAAGAATAAAAGGTTTATTTAGAGAATTTGAAAAAGATGTTACTGAATTAGAAAATGAATTTAATTCTGAATTTGAAGAAATAAAAAAACAATTTGATCAAGAACAAAATGAAATATTAAAAATGTTAAGAAATATTACTGATAGTTATAATAGAAAAATACAGAAATTAAATCAAGATTTTCAAGAATTAAAAAATTCTCAAATTCAAAAAATAAATGAGATATATTCTCATATTCAAGAAGCAATTAAAAAAGCCGGAACTGATGTTCATAATAAATTTGGTAATGAAATGAATGATATTAAACAAAAATCAGATGATAAAAATAGACAAGACGCAGAAGGAATAGAAAAATTAGCAGGATTAGAAAAAGAAGTTTTAGCAAAGAAAAAAAAAGTAGAAAAACATTTTGAAAATTTAAAACAATTAAAATTAAAAATTAAACAAAATAATGAAGATTGGGATAAAAAAAATGATTCTTTAAAAAAAGAAAAAGAAAGAGTAATGATGAGTTATCGTATATTAAAAAATAAATTAATTGCATTTAGAAATATGCAAAGAGAAAAATTAAAAAAATTAGTAAAAAATTCTTGGGATTGTGTAACTAAATTAAAAAATAATATTAAATTAGCAGAAAAAATTTTAAAACTTGCTGAAATAAGTAGAAGATTAGAAATTCAAAGAGAAAAAATTTTACCTTATTATGAAAATACTGATGTTGGAAAAGAAGAAGATAATCAAGCTCAAGTTAAATTAGATGAAATTAAAGGAGTTGATCCAATGATTTATGAAGAAATTGAATCTTTACAAAATTTTTGGAAAAGATATAATAAAGTTAAATTAGATGTTATTGCAATTAAAAAACAAAAAAATGAAATTGAGAAACAAAATGATTTACTTAAAAATTATTTACAACAATATTATGATGGATTTCATGTTAATAATGTTGTTATGACTAATGAAAATCCACTTTTAAGAATTGAAAGAATGAATCCTAATCCTACTTTTTATGTTGTTGATGAACCTGGAACTCTTGAACAACCTGTACAAGAAGGGAATAAAATTGTTACGGAGACTAGAAAACAAAAAATACTTAATTATATTCCTGGACATTAAATTTTAAAATTTATTATTATTATAATTTTAATTTTTCATTTTTTTTTTAATGTTTTTTTAGTTTTTTTTTATTTTCTATTTTTATTTGTTAATATATTTTTGTTTTTTTTTGTTTTTTTGAGTTTTGGAGTTTGGAGTTTTTTTATAAATGCTTTTTTATAGAAGGTTTTTTTATCAATTTTTTTGTGAAATAATATTGTGATATTGAGTTTATTTTCTATAGAAGTTTTTTTAATAGAAGGTTTTTTATCATTTTTTATTATGAAATAATATTGTTTATATTGGTGTTTGTTTATAGAAGTTTTTTACTAATTTTTATTATTAATAAATATTGTTTATATTATTGATTGTTTATTATTTTTCTTATTTTTTATATCAAAATTAAACTGTTTAAAATGTTTTTAAAATGTTAAAATGTTAATTTTATAAATAAAAAAATAAATTTTTTAAATATATGAATAATAATAATAAATAATTGAATATAAGTGAAAAAAAAATATGAAAAAATCCCTTTTTTTCTTAATAAATCTTATTTACAATTTCCAAAAAAAAAAAAGAATATATTTTGTATTAAATTTTTCCATATTTATCCTTAATCAATTTATTAGTATATTTAACAGAAAAACCAGAAGAAGAATTAAAAGGAGTTTGTAAATTATATTTAAAACCATTTTTTAAATCATTTGCTCTTGAACTTTTACTAATTCCTCTTCTTTGTAAAATTTCATTAATATCATATTTTAATTCTTTATTATTATTATTATTTTTATTTTTTGAATTTGTTTGTTTATTAAAACTTAATTTTTTATTTGAACTTTTTGGTCTTGTTTGATTTAAATCACTTAAATCAAAATTATAAGATAAACTTTTACTATGAGAAATATTTTTTGAAGTATTATTTCCACTATGAATAAAATTTTTAAAATTTTTTTTATTTTCAAAATTATTTTTCATTAATTCATGACCAGAAATATTTTGATGAAGAGAATTAGTTGATTTATTAATTCCAAAATTATAACTTTTTTGTAAAGGATTAAAATTTTTTTCTTTTAAATGATTAATATTATTATTATTATTTGAATTAGGAATTCCATTATATTTAATAATATTTTTTTTTCTATTTGTTTTCATAAAATCAATTCCAGTAATATTAACTTGACAATTAAAATTATTATTTGAATTATTTCCAGATTTATTAAAATTATTTATTCTAGTTGTATTAATATAACCAGTATTTAAAAAATTATTTTTATGATGTGAAGTTGGAATCATTGAATCAGTTTTTTTATGACGAAAAAGTTTATTATTATTATTTAAATAATTAGAAGAATTAACTTGAAGATTTTTAAAAGAATTTGAATTTTTTGAACGAGAAGATTTAATTAAATTATATTTTTCTAAAGGAGGATTTAATGATGATTGAGATAAACGATTTTCTTTATTACTTTCTAAATCTTTTATTTTAACATTTTTTTCTTTTTTATTATTATTATATATAAAATTTGTTATATTATTATTAATTATATTAACATTAATTTGTTTTAAATTTTTTTCTTTTTCTTTTTCATTTTCTTTCTCATTTTTTTTCTTTTCAATATTATTACTTTTATCATTATCACATAAATTATTATTAACTAAATTAATATCTTTTTCTTTATCTTTTTTATCATTTTCTTTTCTTTCTCTTTCTTTTCTTTCTCTTTCATTTTTTTCTTTTTCTAATTTTTGACTTCTTTTAATAATATTATTAGCATTAATAATATACATAGCTTTACTAAAATTAATTTCATTATTATAAACAAATTTTCTAATAAATTCTCTAACATCATCAACTTGACTTAAAAAATCTAAAATAGGAATTAAATTAAATAATTCTCTATCATTTTTATCATCAAACCAACTTAAAATAGGTAAACCATTATCAGGATTTAATGCATAAGAAATAGGAGAATTATCAATAATAATAATATCTTTAATATCTCTTCCTAATTTATTTAAATCTTTAATAAATGAAGTATTAATTAAAGTACAATGTTCTCTAAATAATCTAAAAGGACAAAAACCTTGTTTATCAATAATATCTAAAAGTGGATCTGCATATTTACTTAATGATGCAGTAAAAATTACAATTTCGTATTTTTTTGACATTTTTTCTAAAAATTCTTTTACTCCAGGACGAACTAAAACATGTATATCATGTATTTCATTATCAAGTTCAATTTGAATTATTACATCTGAAGGACAATCAAAAGGCATAAATCCACTATGTACTAAAGTTTCGTCTAAATCTAAAACTAATGTCTTACGTTCTAATATACGTGGAGGAAGGAGTCCATTATTTATTTTCATTTGAGAATTTAATATACGATTTGGAGAGTATGAATGAGATTTTTTCTCGTGTGATATGTTTAAGGGATTGTTTATATTTGAATTTTGTGGATTTTTGTTTATTTGGAAATTTTGAGGTTTTGTTTGATTTTTTGAATTTGTTTGAGGGTTTAAATTTAAATTTGATGTTAAATTTTGAGTTTGTGAATTGTTTGTTTGAGATTTTATATTTGGATTTTTTGATGTTGGAATGTTTAAATTTTCTTTGTTTGAATTATTATTTGAATTTATATTATTATTGTTATTATTAGAGTTGTTGTTATTGTTGTTTTCATTATTATTATTTTTTAAATTTTTATTATTGATGTTATTATTTAAATTTGAATTATTTATATTTATATTTGATATTTCTTTTTCATTTTTATCTTTTTGTACTTGTGTTATTAATTGAGTAAGAGGAGAATTTAGTTTTTGATTTTTTTCTTTTTGATTTGAAGAATTTGGAATTTTTGGTTTAAAAGGAATTGAAGAAGCACTTATTCCTCTTTTTTTAGTTGTTACTTGAATATTTTTTGATGGATTATTTTGAAATTGAGATATATTAATTCTTCCTATTACTTCTGGAATTCTTATATGATTTTGATTCTTTGATGTCATTGATTAAAGTTATTTAATTTTTTTATTTTTTTTCATATATTTGTTAAATTATAATTAAATTAAATAATTAAAATTAAAAAAATATTATTTTATATCTTTATGTATTTTATAATTAATAAAATTAAAAAAATGTAATTTGAATAAAAATAAAAATAGTCTATATATATATATATAAAGTAAAAAATTAACATTTACCTCTTTTTATATTTTATAATTAAAAATAATTAATTTTTCATAACATAATTAGTTTGTTACATTTTTATATACAAATTAAAACCAACTCTCAAGAAATAATAATTTCTATATAATCAATAATTATATATAAACATAATTCATTTAAATTCATATCAATATATTTTTTAATATCTAAATATACCAACACTTTATATTTTTCATTTTTTTCAAATTTTTTATTTATATTCAAAACTAATTTATGTTTCTTTTTTAATTTGAGAAACAATTTATGAAGTTTTGTTACTTGAAATACTTTCTTTTCTTATTTTTTTAATTTTTGATAAAAAAGGATTTTTTGCATTAAAATTCACTTTTGCTAATTTTATTGTTTTTTCTTTATTTTCTATATTTTTCATATTCAATTTTGAGGGAATACTTTTTTTATTTAAAGAATTTTCAATATGTAAAAAAATTTTTGTTAATAATTCCCCGCTTATTTCACAATTATTTATAGTTTCTGACATTTAATTTATTTTTATATTTTAATATTTGTATTTTAATAATAAAAAAAATTAATTTTAAATAAAAAAAATAGTTTTAATTTGTTTCATTTTCATTTTCTGAGTTTAAATTTTGAGAAGATGAAATTGTATTTATTTGATAAGTATTATCAATAATACTTAATTCTTCATTTAAATTTATTTTTTGATATGGAAAATTATTTTCATTTATTTCAGTATTTGTAATTTTAGAAATATAATTTCTATAATTAATTATATCTTTTTTAAAATTTTGATTTTCTAAATCAAGTTTATACATTAAAATTTGATAACTTTTTAATTTTCTATTTAAAACTTTTAAAGCAATTTTATCTGCATTTAATTTATTATTTTCAAATAAAATTTTTTCATTTATTTCTTTATATTCATTTAATTGTTTTAAGGATTCGTTTAATTTATAATCAAGAGTTATTTTTTCATTTTTTAATTTATCAATTATATTTTTATATTCATTTAAAATTCTATTAAATTGATTACATTTATTATTAAACATTGTTTCTTTGTTATCAAATTTAATATTAAATTCTCTTATTGTAGATTCTAAAGAATTAATCATTTTTTCAGAAATAGATAATTTAGTTTTATACATTTTAGTTTCATTTAATAATAAATTATGATCATTTTGTATTTTTAATATTTTTTCATTAATATTTTTTAAATATAAACTCATTTCATCATTTTGATTTGTTAATTTTGAATTTATTTCAGTTAATTCTTCTATTTTTCCTATAAGATAATCAATACTTGTTTTTATTGCAGAATCTCTTTTATATTCTTCTGTACTTTCAAGTTTTTTAATTAATTCTGGTGAAATAATTGAAGGACAATTCATATTTTATTAATTATTTTATTTTAAATTTATTATATTTTAATATATTCATTTTAGAATTGTTTTTTTATAATAATATATTTAATACTATATTTAATAAAGAAATTAATTTTTATTTTTATAACTAATTAAATAAATATTTAATAAAAATTAATTTTGATTTCATATTAAAAAAGTAAAAATAAATATATATTAAAAATGGGAAAATGTTTTAGTATAAAAGAAAATAAAAAACAAGAAACTCAAATACCTAAACCATATCAATTAAATCAAAATATAATAATAAGTAATACAGACACAGAAATTCAAATAGAAAAAAAAAAAGAAAAACAAATATTAAAATCAGTAAAAAAAAAAACAGAAGAATATCAAATTCAAAATAATATAATAATAATAGAAAATCAAAAAGATAAAACAATAATAAAATCAATAAATCAAATTAATGGAAGTGAAATTAAAATATTAAATAATGAAAATAGTATAATAATAATAATGGATAATTCATCAAAAGTTTATATAGAAAATTGTATAAATTGTTCAATTTTTATAAGTTCATGTTCATCTTTAATTTCAATAAATAAATGTGAGAAAATAAATTTAATTAGTATATCACATTATATAAATATAATAAATGTAATAGAAGGAAATTTTTTTATTTTTTCAATGACAAATCCAAAAATTGATAATTCAAAAAATATTTTTTTTGGAATGTTTTGTATTCATTTTATAGAATTATCAGATATAATAAAAAAAAGTAAAATTAATATTTGGGAAAATCATTGGAGTCAATTTGATTATTTAAGTGATTTACAAGAAGAAATTCATTTTGCAAATGAAGATTTAAAAAATAAAGTAATTAATATATTTTTAATAGGATTTACGGGATGTATTATAATGTATGATGTTTATCAATTTATTCCTTTTACTTTTGGAAAAAATTGTAATTTAAATAATTTTTTTCATATTTTATTAATTTTTAAAGGTGAAGATTATATAGAAAATGATATATTAAAATTTTTATCTCCTGAAGATTTAAAAGATAATGATTTAATTTGTATTGATACTAAAATAATACAAAATTATCAAAGTAAATTTAATGAATTAGATAAAATTTTTCAAAATGCAAATAATGAAAATTTAATTAATTTTATTACAAAAAGAAATATTAATAAAGTAATAACTACAAATTCAGTTTTTGTTGATTTTAGAAAAACAAATAATGAAATTATAAATGAATTAGATATTAAAAAAGATACTGATTCAAATAAAAATAATAATTTAAAAAATGAAGAATTATTATTAATTTGGTTAGGTTGTGATAATAATATTGATGATATTAATTTGATTAAAGAACATATTAATAATTGTATTGATGAAGGATCTTATGCTTTTGTTAGTAATGATGATGTTAATTTAGATAATAAAGAATTTTGTTATAAATTAAAAAAATTATTTGAATTTGAGTAATTTATTTAGGATAATACTATATATATTTTTTTATATATTTTATATATTATTTATAAAAAAAATTTTACTTACTTTATTTGATTTGTAATTTAAATATAAAAAAAATATCAAATATATCATAAATTTACAAAAATAAAATTAATTTTTAATTTCTTAAATTTTAAATTCATTAAAATTAATTTTGAATTATTCATTTAAAATATAAATATAATCAATATTTTATTTTATTTCATATGGGGATTGGGGATTGGGGATTGGGGATTGGGGATTGGGGATTGGGGATTGGGGGATTGGGGATTGGG
>JAJMZS010000487.1:0-30251 GCA_023807205.1 Isotricha prostoma | reverse complement strand
AACTTGAAAAACTTACATTATTATCCTTTCTTTTAATTTGAGGAATATTTATTTTACAATTTTTATTATTATGATTTAATGTAAGAATATTTTCATATTTGAATTTTTTAATTCCCTTATTTGATTTTAATTATTAGAAGAACTAATTAAATTTAATTTTGAATAAAAATCAATTTAAATTTTGACTCATTAAAATAAATTGTATATAATCATTTTTATTAAAACAATATATATATGAATTTGTTATTAAAATAAATAGAAAGTAGTCATTTTATAAATATTAATATAATAAGATTATATTCCTTATTTAAATATTAATAAAATGATGTTGTTGTAAATTTATTATTATAAACTTCAATTATTGTATATGAAGGTATTATTATTTTTATTGAAGGTAAAATTGAAAATCTCTCAATTGAGTTTTTATTATTAAATATATGAATATTTGTATTTTTTTAAATATTTAAAGGAATTTAAAATTCATTCATTGTTTTATTATTTTTTATTATTTGTATTTGATAAAAATTTATTATCTCAAATCATAAAATATAATATATATTTAATTAAATAAAAAACAATACAACTAATTTATAATATTTGATAAATAAATAAATAAAATAAAAATATAAAATAAAATGAAAACTGAAGAGATAAAAAATGAAGAAGAAAAAAACTCAGATGTACAAAACAAAAATAAAAAAGTAGACTTCACAAATGATGTAAAAGATATATTAGAAGCTCAAGAAAGAGAAGGAGAAGAAGAACAACATAATGAAAATGACTTTCAATTAAATGATGAAAATCATCAAGAAGAGAATGAAAAATCAGAAAATGAAGAAGAATCAAAAGAAGAGCCATTTAACTTCAGAAAAAAATTATTAACAACAGAAGAGCATAGAACATATGGTAACAGACTTCGTGAAGATTATGTATATGATAACGAAGGTGAAAATGGTATTTTTGAAGCAGATCCTCGTGTAGTAAGAATTGCAGGATTTGAATTAAATAAAAAAGTAACAACTAAAATTAAAATAATAAACAAATCAAAATTCTCTGAAAGAATTATTATACTTCCACCAACAACTCCTTTTTTTAAAATTCGTTATAATAAAAGAGGTCAAATTGCTCCTGGTTTATCAGAAGTTATTTTTTTATATTTTACACCTCAAAATTATCAATATTATACAGATAATATTTGTATTAATTGTCCTGGTGGTAAAATTATTATTCCAATTCATGCTTTTCCTAAAATGAATGTTCATGTTAAAGAATATGTTCCTAAAATGATTGATTTAGGTAATATTACTATTGAAACAACTGAAAAAAAAGATTTTGTTATTAATAATATTATTGATATACCTTTTAAATTTCAAATTACTCCACTTAATGAATGTGAGGAAATTACTTTAAATCCACTTATGGGAGAAATTAAACCTTTTGAAACACAAAGATTTAATATTAGTATAACTCCGAAAAAATTTGGTATTTATAGAGGAGAATATGAATTTAAAGTTAATGAAGTTGATTATCAACCACAAAAATTTGAAATTTTTGCTACTTGTAAAAGTTATGATACTAATAATTTAATTGAAGAAGCACAGAAAATATCAAAAGAAGAAATGCTTAAGAAATATAGTAAAAATGTACTTCCTCAAAATCAAGATGAAGAATTTAATGAAGAAAATCCAATGGAAGATACAAATAAAAAAGAAGATGAAAAAGTAGAAGAAGCAAAAACTGAAAATTTAGATCCTGAAATGAATGATATAATAAAAACTAATAAATTATCAAATGAAGATTTAGAAACTAAAAGTATTAAAACTCAAATTTTACCAACTGAAAAAAAATCATTAGATAATTTTTATGATAAAGATGGTGGTGAATTAAAACAAAAACAACAAGAAGATTTAAATGAATCAAATGCAAGTGAATTAACAAGACCAGAATCAAAAATGTTAAGTCGTTTTAAAAATTTTCCAAGTAATAAAGAAAGAGAATATTTAAATACATTTAATGATATTGATGGACAAATTAAAGCAAAAGAATTTAAATATATTCGTTTTATTGGAAAAGTACCTTTAACAAAAGAACAATCACAGAAAATTTTAGATGATAGAGAAAAAGATAAAAATAAATTAATTGATATGGAATGTCAAATGGATAAAGATAGACATCAACCTGAATTAGATAAAGATAAATGTGAAGTTGATCGTGATCAAAAATTTTATCAAAAACCCAATTTTAGTACAAATCAAAATGATAATTTCTTTAAAGCAAGACATTATATTAAATTATTCCTTAAAGCAATGACAAAAATAATATATAGAAAAAGAGCTGATGATAGATTAAATAAATTAAATGATTTATTAAAGAAAAATAATATAAAATCAAGAGATGATTTTATTCATTTTTGTGATCAAGATTGGATTGATTATTTCAGTCAAGATCAACAAGGAGGAAATGATGAAAGTCAATTTAATTTTATGCAAATGAAATTTGTTCCTCCTTCACATTTATATCGTGAAATAATATGGTTAAATAATGAAATATCATTAAATTCATTAAAACAAAATGTATCTCATGAAAATAATATTAATTTAGAAAACTTTACAGAATATGAACCATTAGAAAGACATGATATTGAAATAGTAAAATATGAATCATTTAATTCACCTGGTTTAACTCAATTTGATATTAATATGGGAGAAAAACCATTTAGACCTTCTTGTCAAAGTGAAAATTTAATAAGAAGTGAAAGAGGTGATAGTGAATTAGATCCAACTAAAAATGAAGATTTATATGAACTTGCTGATTGTCATTTAAAACATCTTCATAGTAAACCTGAAGATTTAATTTTTGGAAATCCATCATTAAGAAAATATACACAATTACCTTTATATAATGAAGTTTCACTTGATTATAATTTACAACCTAGATTAATTAGAACTGCATATTCACCTATTTCAGATTATCAAAGAATACTTTATATGATTATTAATTATAATTATGAAGAAGCTGATAATATTAATATTAAATTAATTGAAAGTGATCCTTTCTTTGTTGATTCTTCTATGAGTTTAGATAATTTAAAAAAACTTAAAGCTCCTGATGAAAAAGATTTAATTATTAAAAGTGGTGCACATGTTGATGAAGATAATTATATTTTTGAAATGATTAAAGATGATGATAAAGCAATTTTAGATATGATTGAAAAAGATGATGATAAAGTTAAAAATATGAGAGATTTAAATAAAAAAGGTACTTATGATGTTAGAAAAGATAAAAAAATTAAATATGAAAATATGATGATGGCACATAAAAAGAAATGGATGAGTCTTGTTCCAACATTTTTTGAATATATGAATTCAGGAATAAAACACCCAAAAAATAAATTAGCTCCATAACTAAAATATTGTTTTTAATCTATCAATATATATATTCAAAAATAATAAAATATTGCCATTTTTTTAAATTTAAATTTATCTCACATAAAAAATAAATTTTCATTATTTTAATTTAAATCTAATGAAATATATTATAATTTTTTCAAAAATTATTTTCATAAAAATTAAAAAATATAAAATATAAATTAAAAATTAAATAAATTAAAAAAAAAAACAATCAAAAAATGCAGAATAAATACGAAGTATTAGAAGTAGTAGGTGAAGGTGCATATGGAATAGTATACAAATGTCGTAATAAAGAAACAGGTAAATTTGTAGCAATAAAAAAATTTAAAGAAGTTGAAGATGAATTAGTAAAAAAAACAATGAAACGTGAATTAAGAATGTTACAAAGAATGCATCATGAAAACATAGTCGATTTTGTAGAAGCATTTAAAAGAAAAGGAAACTTATTTTTAGTCTTTGAATACGTAGAAAAAAACTTATTAGAAATTCTTCAAGATAGTCCACGTGGTTTAGAACCAAAATTAATTCGTCATTTCATGTATCAATTATGTAAAGCAATAAAATATCTTCATGATCAAAATGTTATTCATAGAGATGTTAAACCAGAAAATTTATTAGTAAATGAAAATATGGATCTTAAATTATGTGATTTTGGTTTTGCTCGTTTAATTAGTGGATCATCAAAAGAAAGACTTACTGATTATGTTGCAACAAGATGGTATAGAGCTCCTGAATTATTATTAACTCAAGGTGAATATGGTCCTGAAGTTGATTATTGGGCTGTTGGTTGTATTATGGGTGAATTAGTTGATGGTAATCCATTATTTCCTGGAGAAAATGAAATTGATCAGTTACATTGTATTCAAAAAGTTCTTGGGAATTTTACTGATGAACAAGTTTATATGTTTTATGCTAATCCTATTTATAGTGGGAAAGATTTACTTGAAGTTGATAAACCTGAAACTTTAGAATGGAGATATCTTGGGAAATTACCTAAGAATGCTATTAGTTTTATGAAAGGATTACTTGAATTAGATCCTAAAAAAAGACTTAATGGTGTTACTGTTTTTCAACATCCATATTTGGCTAAATTAGTTGAAAAAGATATGAAAAAGGAAAATGATAAAATTGTTGATTTAAATGAAAATGTATTAAATAATAATTTAAATAATAATAATGGAAGTAATTCAAATACAAATATTAATAATGTAAATAATAATAATGGTGGAAATAATATACAAGTTATTAATAATAATAATGGAAATACAAATATTCAAGTAATCAATAATAGTAATAATACTAATACAAATGTAAATATAAATAATGAAAGTCTTCCAATTGAAAAAATAAGTCAAAATATAATTCAAAGTGTAAGAAATAAACCACCTATTCAACAAAATAATCAAAATAATAATATTTATGTTATTCAATTCCAAAATAATCCAAATTTCCAAAATTTTTCAAAATCAGAAAGAGATAATAATACAAATCAAACATCAATTACAAATATAAATAACATAAATTATAATAATTTTGGAGATTTTTATACTCAAGAACAAATACCAAAACCAGCACCATCAGATAATAAAAAGCAAAAAAACAAAGGAAAGAAAAAAAAAGAAAAAGAAAAGGAAAAAGAAAACAATTTTAATACAATTTCAATGAAAAAGCAAAATATTTCAAAATTAGCAACATCAATAAATTTTAATCAAAAAGACAAAGACAACATGAATTTAGTATCTTTTATGTCAACAAATAATGGAGGAAATACAATGTTAGATAATGCATATAAGACATTTTATCAAAAAAACAAAGAAAAAGATATATACAATATTGAATTAGATTCTCAATATTACAATTTAAATGAAAGTAATGAAAATATAAGAAATTACATAAATAGAAATTATGATATAATACATGAAGAAGAAGAATATCCAAATGATTACAATGAATATGAAAGTAAAAAAATGAAACAATTAGTTCAATTATATAAAACTAATAATTCAAATATGAAACATGAACATAGTCCTGGAAAAGGAATTAAACATCATAAAAATTCTCCTCCTAAGAATGGAACTTATTATAATGGAGGTAAAAATTATTATTCTAATAAGAATAATAATCTTCATTTACCTGTTATACCTAAAGGGAGTATTTATATCAATAATAATTACAATTTGTCTAGTTATAATAAAAAATTCAATTACTATTAAATGTTATATTGATAATGCTTTTTGATTTTTATATTTTTTAAACTTATTATAATATTTTTTATAAATTTGTTAATATTTTTTTATAGATATAATTAATTGCTTTTGGGAAATTGTATGATAAGGTTTTCCTGATATTCTCTTTTTTTTTCTTTTTATTACTTGTATTTTTTTTTTGATGAATTCATTTTTGAAATTAATTAGATAAATTTGATTTTTATTATATTATTAATAAATTTTTAAAAAAAAATATAGTTTTTTTCAATTAAGAATTTATCAAATTTTTAATAATTATATCGATAAAGTAATTTAATTTAAAAATATTATATTTAAAATTTTTTATATTACTTCTGTAAATGTCAATTCCTTAAATTTATTAACTAAATCTTCAACTTTAAAAGTACTAAAAACAGAAATTTGATAAACATCCTTAACAACATTTTTCTTTCCAGCAGTAACCTTATCTTGACAAGCATATTTAAATTTAACTTCCTTATTATCACCTTTCAAACTCTCACAAAATTTTTTAAACTCAGGTTCATTAATTAAACTTTTATCTCCAAATAATCCATAAATAAAATTTTCATTATAGAATATAATTCCTTTTTTACATTTTGCTAATTCTCCAACTAAAGAAGGACAAGTAGAAAAATAAATTTGACTATTATCTTCTTCACTTTTAATAAAACCAACTTTAACTTTATCATCACTTATAATATTTTTAACTTGAAATTCAACTAATTTCATTAATTGATTTTTTAATTTAGTTTGATATTTTTTATTCTCAGAGAAAAATCTATTAGCAGTATCAACAATAATTCCTCTTTCAACACCCCACATATTCATTAATTCATGTATTACATTATTATCAGCATCTAATTCAACAAGACCTCTTTTACCAGAAACAAAATAAATTCTAACAATACCATCAGAAATTCTTTTAGTTTTAGTAATTTTAATATAACCAACTTGTGCAGTATTATCATGATGTGTACCACAACAAGCTTCAACATCAACATCTTGAATATTAACTACACGTAATTGATTACCTGGTACAACACCACCTTGATATAAAGTAAATCCATATTTTTTTTCTGCTTCTGCTTTATCTATGAAACTTTTAACAATATTATGTCCTTCTAAAACTATTGTATTTGCCATATCTTGTATTTTTTTCTCTTCTTCATATGTTAATGATTCATAATGTGTAATATCTAAATGAGCATATTCTTCTGTTTTCTTTGCTCCATTTTGCCAAACATGTGGTCCTAATATTCTCTTTGCTGATGCTGAAATAATATGACATGCTGTGTGATGACACATTAATTGTATTCTTCTTTCCATATTTATTTCACCATGTACTGTTTTACCTTTATATGATTCTTTATCATTTGGTAATGATTGATTTAATATATGTAAATTACATTTACCTACTTTTTGAACATTTACTACTTCATATTTTATATTATCTATTGTCATATAACCATGATCACATTCTTGACCTCCTGATGTTGGATAAAAAGCACTTTCATCTAAAATTACTATGTTATTCATTCCGTTATATTGTCCATTTTCTAAATTTGTAAATATTTCTATTATTTTTCCATCAAATTCACTCATGTGATGATCTTTATAAAAAAGTTCAACTGTTTCTTTTAAATGTCCTGTTTCATATAAAATTTGTTCTGCCAATTTAACTACTCTTTCTTCTCTTTGAGCTATTTCATAATATAAATTACCTGGGATTGGAATATTTGCTACTTCACTTATTCTATCTGCTGGAATACCATAAGATTGAATTGCTACTATCCAATCATCAATTGTCATTCCTCCTTTTTTCTTAATTAATTTATCTAATTTAGTTTTTTGATCTTTATCTGTTATAAGCCATCTTTCTAATTCTTTAGCAAGAATATCTTTTAATTTTGGATTCTTTTCAATTTTACCATAAATACCTTCAAGATCTTTAATATGGCAATCAATTATTTCATCAATTTCATTAATTCCAATTATTTTATCCCAACCATGTTTCTTTAATATTGAAAAAACTCTTCTAAGAATATTTCTTACATTAGAACCACCTCCTACATTAGAAGGAAGTGAACCATCATTAATAATAATAAAAACTGTTCTAATATGATCAAGACAAATATATATATCTTTAATTGGTGCAATTGCATTTTTAACATTTTCTTCAGATTCACCAATTTTATCTGCAATTATTTTCCAAGTTTTATCAATATCTTCAACTTCATCAATATTTAATAAACATGAATAAGGCCCAAATTTTTCCCATATTTCATTATCTAAAGACATATTTAATTTCTTAATAATATAATCAAAAGAGTGTTTAAAAGTATCCATATAAGAAGTAGCACTTCCATTAATCAACCAAGGAATTCTTTCTAAACCAATTCCTGTATCAATAATAGTTATAGGTAATTGTTCAATAGAACCATCATGATAAGTTTTATATTGAGTGAATACCATATCACCAATTTCTAATCCTCCAATAAAATATTCAATACAAGGACCACAATTTCCACCTCCAGCCCAAACATCTTCAATAAAAGTAATTTCATCAGGATCAATTTTTAATTCTTCAGTTAACCATCTATAATTAAATTCAACACATTCTTCTTTAAAGAAATGATATTGTCCAGGATAATTAAAAACTTGAATACCTAACATAATAAAACCAGAATAATGTCTTCCAGTTAAACCAATATTATCTAAATCATTAAAACGAACTGAGAATTGAGGACATATTAAAGGATTAGCAGGAGGATCTAATTCACCAGTAACACAATATGGTTGAAAACAATAAATACCAGCAGCAACATAATCAACATCACTTCTCCATCTTGCAACTACAGGATATCTTTCAATTGAAGTACTTGGTATTCTAGCAGTTGTTAAACTCCTTTCAAAACCTTTCCATGCATCTGCATAACTTATTTTTGTTTTACCATCTCTTCCTATTCCAGTACCACGACCTATAAATTCATATTTTCCAACACATGCTGAGTCACCACATGTTGTTGCTTTTTCACTATGTCTCCAATAATAATGACCACATTTACATTGAGCACGACTATAACCTAACGATGTTAGAGTTTTTACTGGGTAATATTTATCTGGATTTTTCTCAAAGTCTGGACGAAGGAGGTTTTTTATTTCTTTTGCTGTTAAGGCTTTTACTTCTTTTAAGTCTTTGTTTTTAGTATCTTTAGATTTGTCCATCTTAGTTTTTTAATGTTTTATCTTTTTAAATTTTTGAGATAAATATTTTGATATTTAATTAAGTTAATTCTTTTTTTTTAAAATTTATATTTTTTTAATATTTTTAATCATTATTTTTTTTTAATATTTATACACTTAATATTTCAAAAATTTTACCCTTTAAATTCAGCATATTTTTGAATTTTGATTTGATTCCCTAATTTAGATTCAACTAATTTAATCTCATCCATTTTTTTTGGAATATGAAAAACATTAATAAAATCATCAATATTTTCAATTAAAGCTTTTGGATCATCTTCTTGAATAAAATGTCCAGTTCCTTTAATAACAACTAATTTAAATTTACCTTGCATATGACCAATAGTAAGTGGAGTATCTAATTCATTAGTATCAGTTAAAATCAAAGCTTTAGGTGTTTTAATAGATAAAAAATCATTAGATAAATTTTTATACCAATCAGGCCAATATTTTTCACTAGAAACCAAATCAGTTTTCCATTGATAAACTTTTTTTCCTTTCCCATCCTTACCTTCCTTTAATAAAGGAGGAATTGAAACTCTACAACTTTCAACATTTCTAATTTGAGTATGTGACATATAATAAATAGCACTATTAATAGAATCAAAATTATTTTCTCTTTTCTGAACAACATTCATCATAAAAGGAAGAGCTTCCATAGCAGAACCTTCAATAACATCAATAATAATAACTCCTTGAATTTTATCATATAAATCTTTATTAAATTCAGTTTTTAAAATATGACAAACTGCTTTTGTTGCAACAGCACCACCTAATGAATGACCTAATATTATCATTGTTTCATCTGGGAATAATTTATTTACTTCTAAGAGTACTTTTTCTGTTTCTGAAATTAAAGTATCAATTGATAAATCAGTTGCTGGTTGAATTGTGTTAAAACCATGACCACGAAAATCAAATGATATAACTCTAAAATTTTTTGCCAATTCTGCAAGGAGACTAAATGATAATGCTGAATGTCCTGCACCATGAAGACATATTAAATTTGGTCCTGAGTCTCCTGTATAATATATTGGAAGTTTATTATCTTCAATAAAGATTTGATGTTTAAAATATTTTTTCCAATCTAATGGAGTACAATTTTTTTTATCCATTTTATTTATGTATATAAATAATACAATATATTTTATTTATTTAAATAACAATAAATTAATCTTTTTTGATTTAAATGTTAATACTAAAATTACAATTAATAAATTGTTTTATATTTCCAATTTTCACATATATTTAAATCTTTCATACTTTCTTTATCATATTTTAAATGAACTATTCTTTTTGTTTTTCCTTTTAATTGTTTATAATTATCTTCTTCTGCTTTTAACAAATTTTTTCCTTTAACTTCCAAACCCCAAATATCACAAGTTTTATTCATAAATTTTTTAAAATTAGGAAAAGTAGTTATATATTTATTAAAACTTTGAGTCTTATACATAGCTTTATCAAATTCATTATTAATATTATTAGGATTCATAATATTTTCAAATTGATTAGGATATTTCTCTCTTAAAATAATCCAATAAGGTTTATTATCAGTTCCAACATTAACATAACCTCTTCTTTCACCTTCAAAATTCTCAGGTCTTCTTAAAGACATACTCCAATTTTGTAATCCATTTCCAAAATTTTTTTTTCTCTCATTATATGACATATAATTTAAAGTTTCTGTCTTTGTAATATAATTATCACTTTCTTGAATTAAATTAATTCTATTTGATTCAGATAATTCAGTTTTAGAAGTTGTATATAATTTTTTAATTATATTTCTATTAAATCTTTTTTGAAATTTTATATTTTTTTTATATATTTTTAAATTATTTTCTTGAATTAAAAGTGGTCTAATTACATATTCATTCATATTAATAGGAATAGTTTGTAAAAAATCATTACTTTTTGTATTATTATTTTCAATATTATATTTACATTTAGAAAAAATTGCTTTAATTTGATTATCACTCATTGTTGTAGATTTTGAATTATCATTATTATATCTTGGCATTGAAGATTTACTATGTTGTTGAGAATATATACTTCTTGAAATTGAATTATTATTATTATTATTATTTATTTTATTTTTTAAAAATTTTGGATTTCCAACTATACTATAAGGTATTAATTTATCATCTAAATCATATCTTGGTCCTTGTAATCTTCTACCAACAACAAAAGGTAATTTTGAATCTGAAGGTAATTGAAGAAAAGTATTTGGATTATCAAATAAATTTTTTACTTCATTTTCTATTTTTAAATTTGAACCTGGGGATATTTTATTTACAACTAATGTTTTTTTTGGTTGTTTTGATTTTATATCATTTAATTTTGAGTTGAAAGTTATTTTCATTTTGTTTTATTTTTTTTTAATTTTTATTAAGACCTAGCAAATAATATATAAATGATTTAATTAATTTAATTCATTATAGTTTATCATCTAAAAATGTCAGAAATTTCAAAAGAAAAATTAAATGATATAAAAAATCAAATGGAATATTATTTAAGTGATGAAAATTTAAAAAAAGATCAATTTTTTCATCAAAAAATAACATCAGATTCAGAAGGTTATATTGATTTAGATTATTTTTTAAAATGTAATAAAGTAAAAAATGCGGGATGGACAAAAGAAGAATTAAAAGAAGGAATAAATGAAAGTAAAGAATTAGAATTAGATGAAACAAAAGAAAGAGTAAGAAGAATAAATAATAAAGAATTACCAGAATTAATACTTCTTAATAAAAAAAGAAAAAAAGAAGAAAAAGAAGATGAAAATGAAGAAAAAGAAGAAGAAGAAAATGAATCAATTGATCCAACAATTTTAAAAATAACATCAAATGAAGAAACTAAAATAAAATGGAAAGATATTTTATCAGAATTTAAAAAAGAAAATCCAAATTTAAATGTTCCTTATGGAAGATTTAAATCAAAAGAAGGTCATTTTGCAATTTTAATTAAACCAGATGAAGAATTAAAATTTAAAGATTCTTTAAAAATAAATGAAGAAGTTTTTAAAGTTGAAAAATGTGAAGGTGAAGATTTAATTGAATTTTGGAAAAATCATGGTGATCATTATGAACAATGTGTTAAAAGTAATGATAAAAAAAGTAAAAAAAAAAATAAAAAAGATAAAAAAGGTAAAAAGGGAAAAAGTAATAAAACATTTTTAGAAAATTCAGTTAATTTAGGAGGAGAAAAATTTAATGATATTAGTTTAGTTAAAGCAAAAGCTAGAAAAATATTAACTGATAATAAAGATGGTGAAGCATTAAAAGATAATGATAAACAATTTGTTGAAGATGTTTTAAAATATCATCATAATTATGATGATAAAATTAAAGATTTAGATTTTATAACAACTGGTAAATCTGAGAAATTTGAATTTTCAAGATGCTTCTTTATTGTTAAAAAAGATGGTGAAAAAGTAGATTTTTCAATTCAGAAATGTATAGATGAATTATATAATAAATGTAATGAAAAAAAAAATAAATAATTAAATATTAAAATAAAAAAATAATTATTTGAAATAAAAAAAAATAATAAAAATAAATAATTTAACATTATATCTTTAACATTTTAAAAATGGTAAAGAAAGCAAAGAAGACAACAATTTACACTCAAAGTCAAATAAAAAAATTAAATGAAAAACATCCTTTATGTCAACCTCAAAAGAAAAACTTTCGTTTGGGAAATGCAATACGTCCTCGTATAATAAAATCTCGTTTTGTAAGATTTCCAAGATACGTTCAAATTCAACGTAAAAAAAGAATACTTTTAAGAAGATTAAAATGTCCTCCTGTAATTGCTCAATTCTTAAAACCATTAGACAAACCAACAACAAAGAAAGTAATAGAACTTTTCAAAAAATATTCTCCAGAAACAAAAAAAGAAAAAAAAGAAAGATTAAAAAAAGAAGCTGAAAATGAAGCAAAAGAATCAAAAGAGAAAGATAAAGGTAAAAAAAAAAAAGATGGACCTAAACCATCATATGTAAAATGTGGTTTAAATCATGTTACATATTTAATAGAACAAAAAAGAGCAAAAATAGTATTAATTGCTGCTGATGTTGATCCAATTGAAACTGTTGTTTTCTTACCTACTTTATGTAAATCTATGGGAGTTCCTTATGCTATTGTTCCTTCTAAAAGTAAACTTGGTGAATTAGTTCATAAAAAAACTGCAACTTGTGTTGCTTTGACTGAATTTAAAGAAAGTGCTAATGAATTAAATAATTTATGTAAAACTTTCAGTGAACAATTTAAAGGATTTAATCCTCATGATTGGAGAAAACCTGAAAAAGGATTTAAAGCTAAAAAAAGAGAAGAAAAATTACAATCTGCTTTGAATAATGAAAAATAAACAAAATTGGGTTTTTTTTTGAAATAATTTAAAAAATTAAAATATATTCAATACTTAAAATGAATAAATGGATTTTTTTTAATTTTTTTTTATTTTTATTTTTTTTATATGCTTATTTATTGAGTTTTTATGGTTATTTTTGGGAATATAATATATTTTGAAATATTTTTTTAAGTAAAAATATAAAATATAAAATATAATAAGGAATTAATTTAAAATTTAAATTTTAAAGTTTGACTTTTTTGGTTTTTATGCAAAATTTAGGTTTTATTTTAAGGAATCAAGAAAATATATCAAATAATTTATATCAATTTCCAGAAATAACAAAAGAAAAAGAAAAAATAAAAAGAAGTACTATAAATGCACTTCCAACAGATGCAAAAACAAATTCATTTAATTTCTCTGATTATAAAACAGAAAATAATAGAATAACACCAACAAAATATATTCCATTCTGGATTACTGATTCAGAAAAAAAGAAAAATAATATAGTTTTATTTAATATATCACCAAGTGAAAAATATTCACTTTTAAAAATTAAAAAATTGAAAGAAAATAATAAATTTTCACCTTTTAATTCAACTACAAGAATTTATCAACATAACATTCAATATTATGACTTTGATACAAAAGAAAATAATATAAATGAATATAAATATTTTTCAATCATGAAAAGAAAAAAAATATCAAGTGTTAAAAAATATTTTGAAAGTGATATTTCTTTTCAAGGAAAAAATAAAAAAATAAAACATTTTAAAATATTTAGAGATTGTGAAATAGGAATAAATGATAAATGGCAAAAAAAACAAGTTTCAATATTTCAAGATGATGATGTTAATAGTGATGATGAAGAAATATTAAAAGGAAAACAAATATGTATAATAAATATAAAAGAAGCAATAACCTTATTTAATAAAAAAAACAATAAAATAAAATAAAAGTATTTATATAAATAAAAAAGAGTATTTTTTATATTAAAATAAAATTTAAAATTTTTAATTTAAATATATCTAATTTTTATAAAAGAAGTTCTTCAATTTCATATTTTAATTTAAATAAAGGATGATTATGTTTTTCACCTAAATTTTCTTCACATTTTTGACAAAAATTAACATCAGGACAAATACTACATTTATATCTTAATCCTTTAATTGGTTTCATTTTACAACCATTACATTCAATTCCATTATGAATACTAACACATATTTTTTTATATTCTTTTTTCTCAT
This sequence comes from Isotricha prostoma, assembly GCA_023807205.1. Lineage (NCBI taxonomy): Eukaryota > Ciliophora > Litostomatea > Vestibuliferida > Isotrichidae > Isotricha > Isotricha prostoma. Next base: position 15,776 of record JAJMZS010000487.1, on the reverse strand, counting down.
TATTTTCAATTAATTGTTCTAATTTTGAATTTTCTAATATTGTACTTACTCCTATATTTGCTTCTCTTACTAATTCTGCAGTTAAATCTTTTATCTTTTGAGCTATTAATGCTTCTATACTATTTATTTGTTTATCTTCTTTTTCTTTTTCTTTAGCTGCTTTTATTTCTCTTAATTTTTTTATTTTTGAAATTATATTATTAATAACTTGTTTTTTATCAACTCTAGGATTATTTGGTATTGGATTTTCATTTATTATAACTTCATTTTTTTCTATTGTTTCTATTTTTTCATCTTCTTCTCCTTCTTCTTCTTCTTCTTCACAATTGTAAATTCCTTTGTATTCAGTTTCAGTAAAATAAAGATAAATAGTTCCATTTTTATTTTTACTTAATTTTGTATAATTTTCTGGAGTAATTTTATAAAATTTATGTTCTTGTGTTTCTAATTCAAAAAAAAATGAATTTATATTTTCTGGTAATAAATTATATTTATCAGAAATAGATTGTAGAAAAAGATCATATTGATTAGGTAAAGTACCTTTTTTAATATCATTATAAAAATTATATGTTACTGGAAATTCACCTTCCATATTATAAAATATAATATATTATATTTTAAAAAAATATATTAACGAATTAAAAAAAAAAACAATATTTTAAATAAATATTAATTCACAAAAAAAAATATAATTTAATTTATTTACTCATATTCTTCATCATATTTCATAACAACTTTTTTAATTTTTTGAAAACTTTCATAATGTTTATTATCTTCAGGAGGTTCTAATAAAATTACAACTGAAGTAGGTCTTTTAGTTTGTGATGCAGTTCCTAATGCTTGTCTTGAAGGAATATAAACATAAGGAACATTATTTTTTTCACATAATATTGGAATATGACTTATTACATCTACTGGTGATACATCACCTGCAAGAATACATATACACTTTTTTTTCTTTGATTCTTCTTTTCTGTAAAATTTATTCACTTCCTTTACTCCTCTTTTTATTAATTTTACTTTTGATAATTTTGATATTAATCCTATTAATTTCAATGTTAATTTTTCACTTGCCATTGGCTTTGCTATTGGAGATATTGCTAATTTTGACATGTCTATTGGATCATCTAAACTCTCCATTTTAAGATATAATTTTAATTTTGAAATATTAATTATATTAAAATATTTAATTTAAAAATAAGAATATTATTTCATAAATTTGATTATATTTAAGACAAAATTATAAAATTATTATTATTATTCAAATTTTTTTTTAAAGAAATTAAGTATAATTATTTATTTATTTAATTATTTTAATAAGTTAATTTAATTGAAATTATTAATCTAAAAAAAAGTATTTTATAATTTTTATAGATTTATAATCAAAAATTTTATATTATAAAAAAAAAAATATATAAAGTATTTTAAATAAAAATATTAATACTATAATGATATTTGAAACTTTGAATCTATACAAACTGTATAAAACAAGATTAAAAATATTATATTATTATTAACATTCTACCTTTATTCGTTCAAGAATATTTGTAAATGAATATCTATTTCTATTTCTCTCTGTATCAAGAGGTAAATAATTAATATTCTTTTCTTGAGAAATATCTTTTAATTTTTGAATAGTACTTTTAATTAAAAAATCAATACCAAAAGGATTAATAGTTGTAATAAATTTACCTTTTTTATCATTAACAACAAATTTTTCAGCTAATAATCTACATTTAACATAAATTTCATTTTTTTTATTTTCAAATTCCATTAACTTATCAAAAATATTACTAGCTTCATTTTTATCAATAGTAATAGTACTAACAAAACAAATTGGTATTTTTTCTCCTCTAAAATTATTTATTAACTGCTGTATATATTTATATTCTTCCATATTAAAAGTTTGATGATTAAAACAATACCAAATACAATGAATAAATTTATCAGGATCTTTTTTATCAAGTTCATTATTAATTATACTATTAACATCTTGAATCATATTTTCAAATTTATATCTTCTTTCATTAAATCCTTTCATTTCATAAAATCTAAATTTCTCATTTTTTCCTTCTGAAATAACACAATTAGAAAAAGCAAGAATAGTATTATTAACTCTATATTCTTTATCTTTAAAAATATTTTTAATTAAAGTACTTTTCCCACAATTTTTTTTCCCCATAACTAAAATATTAATGTGTTTCATATCTAAAAAAAATTGATGATGAAAATATTCTCTCCAACCAATTCTTTCATCAGGATTTTTTTTTAAACATTTAATTAAAAGATCTCTAAAATTATTATCAACAGGTAATTTATCAGGAATATTATTTTTATTAAAATTTGGAAAATGATTATAATACATTTGATACATAATCATTCCAATACTCCATAAATCAGCTTTATTATTATAAGGTAATTCATATAAAATTTCAGGTGCCATTGTATCAGGAGAACCACAAAATGAATCATCAATTTTTATTTTATTTGATATTTCTCTACTTAAACCAAAATCTGCTAATTTAACGGTAAAATCTTCTTTTGATCTATTATTATATTTCACTAAAATATTTTCTAATTTAATATCTCTATGAATTATATTTTTTGATTCTAATATTCGAAATGCATTATTTAATTGATTCATTATATTTCGAATTTCTATTATTGAAAATCCTCTCTTTCTTTTTTCTAATATTGAATTTAAATCTGTGTCACATTTTTCTAAAATTAAATCATAATAATCTTCTGTTTCTATAAAATCATATAATTTTATTATATTTGTAGATTTGCATTTAGATAAAATATTTTTTTCTCTTTCTAATTCTTTATTTAATTTTTGATCTTCTATTATTGATTTTGGAATTCTTTTTATTGCTATTTTTAATATTCCTGAGTAGACTTCTCCAAAGTTTCCTCCTCCTATTTTTTCATTTAACTTATATCCTTCGCTCATTTTTAATTTATAATTATATTTTAATTTTTATTTATATCCTGATCAGGAATTATTTTATTTTTTACAATTTTCCATTATATTTTTATATATTTTATTAATTATAATGATTTAAGTCGAGGAAAAAAGAAAAAATTATAAAAATAATTTTTTAAAAAAATATAATAAAATTATTTTGAAAAAGATTTAAAAAAATATAAAAATTCTTAATAAAAATAAATATATTAAATTGAGCCTTATTAATTTAAAATTATATTTTAATTTATCAATATCTACATTTCTCTATATTAATATCTATTTATTATCAAATAATTGAATTTCCAATTTTTCTTCCTTTCCAATAATACCTATTTGAGCATTATATAAAATTAAATAAATAAAAAAAACTCCATTATTTATATTTTTATTCTTCAAAAATAAAAAAATTGTAATATCAATTATTTGATTTATCTTTACAATATCTCCATTATTTATTATTATATCTTTAATATAAAAATGGGATTCATTATCATCTGATTTATTCTTTAAACAACAATTAGCAGGAAAATCAATCGTACCATTATTTTTTAATTTTACTGTAGTTTTAATACAATTTTTTTTTTTATCTATATTATCTATGGAAATTTTTTTTGTGATTAATGAAATAGCAAATGAATAAAAGTTAATATTAAAAATATTATTTATTTTTGATGGCTCAACCGTTTTATAAGAATTTTCTAATTCTTTAGGCTCTATAGTTTGTATTTTATTAATTTTTTTATTTTCTTTAATTGGAATTTGAATATCTAATTCATTATTAGATGAACGATTTTTTATTTCTTCTATGAATTTAACATTTTCTTTTCCTTTCTCAATTTCTAATTGGTTTAATCTTATATTTGTTTCCTTTTTATAATTTTCAAATTGATTTTTTAAGTTTGATAATTCATTTTCTAATTCTTTATTTTTTTGTAGAATCTCATTATTATTCAATTCTAATTTATTTACTCTTTCTTCTAGTTTTTTAATTATAGATAATAATTTTTCTTCATCATCTGAAATACGTTTTTCATTATTTCTATTATTAGAATTATTATTTAAAAAGCAAAATACTTCTTTAATTGATAAATCATTTAGAATATTTTCTTCATAAATGTCTTGATTTGTTATTTCAACTTCAATATCATTAAATTTTATATAAAATTTAATATCTTTTGTATTTTCAATTTTTAAGGCTTTTGCACATTGCTTTTTAAAAGTTTTAAATGATTCATATAAATTAACAATAATTTTTTCTCCATTATAATTACAATAAAACACATCATCATCAGAACTTTTTTCCATTCTCTTTTTTATTTTATTTTTAAGGTCACTTATCAAATATGTATTTATTTTTTTAAAATCAAATAAAAAAAAAATAAAAAATTAAAATTATAAAATATAAGAAAAATATTATTTAAAAAAATAATATATTTTTCTGTTTTAATATTATTTACTTTTTCCCAGGTTTCTTTTTTTTATCAGCTTCATCAGCTTTAACAATATCATCAAAACTCATTCCAAACTCAGGAGCAGTATACAATATTTTTTTACCAGTATCAACAAATTGTTGTCCATTTAAACTCAAAAAAATTTCTAATTCATATTCTCCTGCAGGTAATTGAGGAACTTCAGGAATTAAACAAGTAATTTTATTTTCATTAACATAATAAACAACAGTATCAATTTCAGAATTAGTTTCTGAATTAATTGTAGCAAATTTAATTTTTAAAGTATCAATTTCAGGGAAGAAACTTCCATAAAGTGCAAGACCATTATATGGTCTTTTATGAACATTTAATATTGTATCTTCTTCTTCTTTTATTTTCTTTTCATAATCAGCTAATTTTTTTTTATCTGTTGATGGTTCCATCATTCCTAAAACTGTTTTTTCATCTTCATTTAATTCTTCTTTTTTCATTAAAATATTATTTCTTTCTTCAAGATTTTGATTTTCTGCAAATAATACATAACATATTCTACTAACTTTAGCATCACAATAATGAAATGAACCTGCATTAATCCATTCTGTACCATTTAATGTAAATGATATTTCAAATGCATATTTTGTATATAAATCACTTGGATTTTCTGATTTTAAAATTGAATCATCACTTGTTATCCAATTTAATGGAACTGAACCTAAAACAAATGTTTTATCTTGACGATCCCATTGTATTTCTGTGAATCTTTCACCTAAACTTGATGTTATTTTTGCTTTTTTTGTAACTGAATCAAATAATCCATTACCATATATTTTCATTTGTAATCCTCCTTCAATTGATGATATATCTGGATATATTTTTTCTATTTGAATATCATAGAATCTATATATCATTGGAAAACCTGAAAATTGTTGACCATTTATTGCTACATCTACATTATATTCTACTTGATCTTGAGAGAAATTTTCTATTGTTGGTATTGTACATGTCATTATACCATTTTCATATGTTGAGAAACAACAATACCAATTTGCTTTATCTAATTGATTATCTAAGTTTTCTATATCCATTGGATTTATTATTGTCCCTTCTTGTTGTACTGAGGTTGTATTTTGACCATCTGTCATTTTACTTTCTTCTATTGATTTCATTTCATTTTGAGTTACTGATATACTTCCTTTTTTACTTTTAAATTGACGACTTGATACATCCATATTTACTGGTTTTGCTTGGAATCCTACAGTAAGGGAAAATAAGTATTTTTGAGGAATTTGATCAAGATTAATTTTGACTTGAAGTGGGGTATTTCCTTCTATTGCTCCACATTTAGGTTCTATTGCAGATATTTTTATTGTATTTGGATATATAAGGAATTTTTCACTATATTCTGTAAAGAAATTTCCATCAAATGTTACTTGTATTGTACAATTACATGGTAATTCTAAATTAGGACAAAATTCTAAGAAATTTGGTGTATTAACAAAAATTGTTCTTGATAATTTATCAAAATTACCTCTTACATCACGAGAAATACCACCAAAAAGAAAACGAACAGATAATTTAGGAAAGTCTTTAAAAGCAGAACCAATAATAGATAAAATAGTATTTCCAGTTGCAGGTCCACAAGAAGGAGAAACAGATAAAATTCTTAAAGTAGCAAAAGCAACAACACTAACTTCATTACAGAAAATATGAGAAAAGATTCTATTTCCAGCAATAACTTTAGGTAATTTAACCATACCAATATCACCATGACCAATATCTCCACTTCCCATAGAATACATAGTACCATTTTTAGCAATTAGAAAAGTACCACTAGTACTACAACCACATTTAACAATTGGTTGAATTAATTCACCACCTTCATCTTTTTCTATTAATCTAGGTTCAAATGAAGTAATAGTATTTCCTAAACCTAATTGACCATAAATATTCAATCCAAAAGTAACAGGATAACCTTCTTCAGTAACAACACAAGTATGTGAATATCCAGCAGAAACATAACAAGCTTTAAGTGGTTTTTCAGTATAAACTCTTTCTAATTTATTATTAACTAAACTTTCAGAAGTAGCACAACCTTCTTGATCACCATATTTATCAAGTATATCAATTCTAGTAGGTGTATCAACAATTTGAACTTTCCCTAAACCTAACTGACCTAATTTATTCTCACCCCAACCATATAATTCACAACTTTTAGTAATAGCAAGTGAATAATTATTACCACAAGTAATAAATTTAACAGGTTTTCTAAAAAAAAATCTAAGATATCTAGGAGATGAAGCAACTTTATATTGAGCACTAAGTCCTAATTGTCCTTCAAATCCCATTCCCCAAGTATATAAATCACCATTTTCAGCAAGAGCTAAACTATGAAATTCTCCACAAGCAATTTGAATAACTTTAACATTTCTTAAATTAGGAAGTAATTCAGTAGTTTCACTCCAAGCAGCACCACCTAAACCAACAACACCAAAATAAGGTTTTCCACTACATCTAACTTTTCCATCACTTGTTAATTTCATTAAATGATATTTTCCTTTACAAATTTGTATTATTTGAGAAGGTAGTTCTTCTTCATTTTCATTATCATTAAAAAAATCTTCTGGTTTTTTACCTTCACTTGTCATTGTCTTTTGTGCAGGATTATTTTCTTCATTGGAATGATTAACTGGAAGAGAATGATTAGTATTCATTTGTTCATTTTGTGAAAATTGATTTGTTTTCATCATATCTGCTGCAGTTCTTGTTTGAATTGATTTTACTTCTGAGGAAATGTGATCTTTGTCTTCTACAACATATACTGTGTCACCTCCTCCTCCTATTGCTAATATTACTTTCCCTATGAAATGTTTTAATGGCTCAAATTTCCCTTTTGTATCTTTGTTACATATTAAGATTTCTCCTACTCCTAGTTGTGGTGTTGAGAGTTCAGAAGTTTCAGACATTTTAATTATTTTTTTATTTTTTTTTTGAAGTTATTTTTTTTAATTTATTTAAAATTATTTTTTTATCTATATTTTATTTTAAATAAAATAAAATTTTTGATTATCTCCATATCTTAAGCTGATAAATAAATAATTTTATCTAATCCTTGATAATCATCAATGTATCCCCAATTCATCCTATATTTATTTTTATATTATATATTTAAAATATGATTAATAAATTAATTAATATTAATTATTTTTGCTTCCAAGCAAAAAACAATTATTATAAATTTATTTCTATGTCCCTACTTTTGAAAGGTAAGTTATATATTTAAAATATATTTAATTTAATTTGATTTAAATCATTATTTTAAATTTTAATTATAAAATTATAAAATGGAAAATAAGATTTTATTATGGATGGATCCAGATATATCATCTGAAGAAAATCTATTTTATCAAAAACTATTAAAAAAGTGTATCAAAGAAAGTTATTTTTTTCCAACAGTAGATGAAGGAATAGAAAAGTTAAAATTAATTTACTTCAGATATACAATAATAATATTAAGTTGCCAATTTTATGATTATTTTTATAAACAATTTCAAAATAATTTAAAAAATTTTAACACCCTTTCAAAGGTATATATATTTACTTCTGAAGAAAATGCTCATTTAGTTAATGAAGGATTATATAATTATCAAAAGAAAATTACAAATATTAATGATTTGAAAAATGAAATTCAAAAACCTCATTTAATAGAATTAGAAGGAAATTCAATAATTAACAATATACCTTTAAATATTAATGAATTGTATGAGTGTAATGTTCAAGAATTTACTTTTGATATTATAAATGAATTGGAAGATATGATTTTACCTATTTTTTTTCAAAATTTAATTTCAGATTATGATTATAAAGAACAAATACAATTTCAAAGAAATATATATAAAGATTATTCATCATATTATGAAGATATAAAGTCTTTATTATTACCTATTTTTGATTATAAAGAAATTCCAATTGAAATATTAGCTAAAATATATTTAAGATTATATTCAATTGATTGTGATTTTTGTTATAATTTAAATTCTAAATTAAAAGAAGGAAATGGAAAAGAATATGTTCCATTTGTAAAATGTTTATATAAGGGAATTAATTCAAAAACTTTAAATCCTTTTTTTTCACAAAAATTATATCGAGGCACAAATATCGGAAAGAGTGAATTCCATGAATTGAAAAATTTAAAACAAAATCAAAAATATTTCCCAAAACTTATTGTTTTTTCAAGAGCTTTTTTATCTTTCAGTGAAGATAAAAATGTTGCTTTACGGTTTATTGAAAAAAAAGAAAATTGTTATGAAATTTTATTTGAAATTGAAAAGACAAATTCTAAATTAGATATTTCATTATGTTCAAATGCAGATATAAAAAATATATCTATTTTTGAAGAAGAAAAGGAAATTCTATTTTTTCCTGGTTCAACCTTTGAAATAACAAATATTCAAGAAATAGATGGAATTAAGACAATAAAATTAAGTTATTTAGGTAAATATAAAAAGCTAATAAAAAAAAAACATCTTCATACTAATTTTTTCAAATTAATAAAACCAAATTCAAAATTTTATAAATTTATCCAACAAGAATCAAATAAAAAAGAAAAAAAAAACAGTGAAAATTTTTCATTATTTAGTTTATCAAATGTAGAAAATAAAATAAAAAAATCATTAATTCCAAATTTAGATAGTAAAATAATAAAAACAGAAAAAGAAAATCATTTTATAAAAAATTTAATATCACCATCTATAAATATTGAATTGAAATTATTATATAGAAAATCAATTGATGGAGAATCATTTGAAACTTTTCATAAAAAATGTGATAATATAAAAGAAAATATAATTTTTGTTAAATCAAAAGAAGGAATAAAATTTGGAGGTTATTATCCAAATAATTGGGAAAGTTTAGATAATGAAGTTGAATTCTTATGTGATGATGTTAAAATATTTAATATTGAAAAACAAAAAATTTTTAGTCATAAAACTAATATTAAATATAATATTATTAAAAGTAAAACAAATGGACCAAATTTTACTAGAGATTTTTCTTTTATTGTTAATGATATGAATACATGTTGTTCTTTTGGTAATGATGCATTTTTAGAAGAAAAAAATTTAGCAAATAATAAAAATGATATTTTTTTGGTTGATGAAGTAGAAGTTTTTCAAATTATTTATGAAGATTTAGAAGATGAAATTACAAATGGTTTTTCAAAAGAAATTTGTTATGATTGGTATAAAGAAACAAATCAAATTGATGATTATACATCAAACAAATTTATTGAAGATAATTGTCCAAAACCAGTACTTGAAGATAAAATTGATAAAAAAAAATATATCAAAAAAAAAATACATTCAATCATAACTATTAATAATCAAAATAATAATTATATTTTAAGTTATTATAAAATAAAACAAAATGATTTAAATTATCCAATACAATTAATAAATTATTTTTCTAAAAAAAATAATGAGTCAAATGATAAATTTAGTGGTGTTGAAAATGAAAAAGAAATTAAATTAAATTGTGAAAATTATTTTGAAAATAATAAAATAGATTTTTCACATATATTTAATGATGAAGGTATACATTCAATTAAAACTATATGTAAAAATACATTACAAAATATAAATTTCATGTTTTCAAAATGTACTTCATTAATATCAATTAATTTTTGTCATTTTAATAGTATTTTACCAAAAAATACTAATTTTTTATTTTATAAATGCAATAATTTAGAAACTATTGAATTTTCTAATTTTAATACATCAAATGTAACAAATATGTCATATATGTTTAGTGAATGTGAATCAATAACAATATTAAATTTAAGTGATTTTAATACAAGTAATGTTAGGAAAATGAATGGAATGTTTTTTAGTTGTTATAAATTAAATTATTTAAATGTTAGCTCTTTTCAAACAAAAAATGTTATAAAAATGAATAAAATGTTTTACAACTGTAATTCATTAAAAGAATTAAATTTAACAAATTTTATAACTGATAATGTTTTAGATATGAGTTTTATGTTTTATAATTGTAATTCTTTAAAAAAATTACAATTTAAATTTAATACTCATAATTGTATTAATATGGAATCTATGTTTTCCAAATGTTCATCATTGATTTCTTTGGATTTATCAAATTTTGATACTTCAAAAGTTAGAAATATGAATTCAATGTTTAATGAATGTAAATCATTAACTAATTTGAATTTAAATAATTTTTATACAAGAAATCTTAAAAATATGGAAAACATGTTTAAAAATTGTATATTATTAGAAGAGTTATTTTTATCTAATTGTATTATTTGCAATGTAGAAAATATGAGTAATTTATTTTATAATTGCTTCAAATTAAAAACATTGGATATATCTAACTTTGAGCTTCCACGTAATATAGATTATAAAAATATTTTTACAAATATGAATATTACTTGTAATATAAAAACAAATGATTTAAGGTTGAAGAAAGAGTTTAATAATTATATATATAATTAATAATTTATTCATTTATATTTTTATGTTTTTCATTTAAAATTCATTTTAATTAAAATTTCAAATATAATTATTTTATATAAAATAATTATAATTTACTTCTATCATCTACTTCTAAAATATGATTTAGAACACCTTTAACAGTAGAAAAATAAAATCCATAAATATTACTTTTAGTATAAGAAACAGTAAAATATTCAATTAAATCACAATAAATAAATAATTCAGGTAAATTAACTTTTATAATAATATATAAATAAATAGAAGTTAATTCATCTGCTCCAATATTTAACATTGAAGGATTAATAAATTCCTTCAAATCTTTATAAAAATCATTTATTGATTCTGTAATTAATGAACTCAATGAAGCAATTATTATTAATTTTTCAAATGGTGTTTTATAATTGTTTATTTCTTTTAAAAATATAATTGGATCTTCATATGGTTCTTTTATATGACTTACATTTTTATAATAATCACTAAATCTATTTGTAAATTTTTGTAATTTTGATGATTCTGATGTTATTTTGAATTTATTTCCAAGATAAATATGATTGCTTTTTTCTTGTTCTTCTTCAATATTTAATTTTAAATTTAATTGTTTTGGACTTGTTGTATCTATTATTTCTTTTGTTTCAATTAATTCATATTCTTTTTTATTTTTTTTTAAATTTTCTAGATATTGTATTGTTGTATCATTTAATAGAAATTTTTCATTAATTCCTAAGTCTTTTGGACTTATATCACTAAATAATTCGATTTTTTCTTTATATAAATTCATATTATTTTTATTTACATAATATAATAAATTTTTCATTTTTTCATAAAAATTTCCTATATTAAAAAAAACTCCAATTATTAAATTTATTAATTCATCTTTTTCATCTGAAAATAATGATAAAGATATTGTTCTTGAATAAAATAATTTAAAAATAATATGAATTTCTACGATAAAATCTTGAATTTGTTGAATAAAATCTTCATAATCTTTTCTTATATCATTTTCATTTTCTTTATTTTTAATTTCTTCAATTTTTTTTTCTATTTCTTCAACAAAAATTAAATTAAACTGAGTAATTATCATATATATAGGATGATCTTCCTTATAAATGTGTTCTTTAAAAACTTTACAATATTCTTTTCTTTTCTTTTTATTTTTTTTATCTTCTTTTATCAAATCTATTAAATTATTATTTAAATCATCAGAAACTAAACTTTCAGTTAAATCATTTGATAAATCTAAATATGGATTTTTTAATGAATCATCATTCATATAATTTTTTGAATTATCTTTATTTTCTTTTTCTTTTTTTTTTATTATTTTTGGACAAGTCATTATTTTAAATTCTTCATAAAATAATTGACTTTCAAATTTATTTTCATTATAAAAATTACATTTTTGAATATAATTCAATAAATTTTTAGCCCAAGTATATTCTAAAGTACTTAAATAAATCATTAAATGACTTTTCCAAGGAATAAAAAAATTCACTTTATTTTTTTTATTTTGTAATTTATTATATAAACTAGATTTAAAATCAACACTTTCTAAACAAATATTTTGATTATTTAAATTATATTTATTATCTTTTAATGCTTTTATCATTTTTTTTTCAACTAAATCATAATAGCCATCTCTTTTATAATCTTTTTCATTATTTAAAATAGAATTTGATGAGCCCATTTCACCTTTAATGGTTTTTAAAAATATTTAAATTGAATAATAAAATAAAAAAAAATTAATGTATTCATCACATTCAAATAATGATTACAGAAATAATTATATAGGAGATTACATAATAAAAGAAACAATAGGAAATGGCACTTTTAGTATAGTAAAATTAGGAATTAATAAATATACAAATGAAAAAGTAGCAATAAAATTATTAGAAAAAAAGAAAATAACAGAAAAAAAAGATTTAGAAAGAATATTTAGAGAAATGTCAATTGTAAAAAATTTAAACCACCCAAATATAATAAAAACATATGAAATATTTGATAATGAAAAATACTATTATATGATAATGGATTATTGTAAAGGAGGAGAATTATTTGATTATATAGTAAAAAAAAGAAGATTAAATGAAGAAGAAACTTCATTTTTTTTTTATCAAATAATAAATGGTTTAGAATATATACATTCAAAAAATATAGTTCATAGAGATTTAAAACCAGAAAATTTATTATTAACAGAAAAAAATAAATTAAAAATAATAGATTTTGGTTTATCAAATTATTTCAATTTAAATAAAGATAATAAAAAAAATTTATTAAAAACACCATGTGGAAGTCCATGTTATGCTGCTCCAGAAATGGTAAGTGGTAATAAATATAATGGATTTAAAACTGATATTTGGGCTATTGGAATTGTTTTATATGCTATGATTGTTGGATATTTACCTTTTGAAGATTCTGATAATGATATTTTATTTCAAAAAATTTTAGATTGTAATATTGAATTTCCTGAATTTTTAAGTGAGTTAAGTATTGATATTATTAAAAAGATTTTAAATGTTAATTGTGATGAAAGATATTCTATTTCTGATATTAAGAAACATCAATTTTATTTAAATGGTAAAAAAATTTTTGAAAGTATTTTTGGAAAAGAGGAAGACAATTATAATAATAATAAGAATATCAATACTTTTAATAGAAAAATTTCTGCTGGAAATATAATTACTATTAAATATAATAATCATAATACTGAAAATAATTTTTGTGAATTAAATGTTCAAAAGAAACAAAATGTTATGAATAAAATTAATAAAAATTCAAGTTTAAATGATGGTAAAAATATAAAATTAAAAACTGATTTTTCTAATTATCATATTAATAGAAATAATAATAATTCAAAATTTATATTTAATTCTCATTTAAGTGTAAAAAATATTAATATGGGAAATAACAAATATAATAATCAAAAACTAACTTTTCATACTTTTAAATCAATTATAGAGAAAGATAAAAAACAAATTAGTGAAGAAAAAAATATAAAGAATTTAAGATTAATTGATTATGATAAATTAAACCATAATAATAAAATTCAATTAAAAATTAATGATAAAAAAAATATTTTAATTAAAATAGATAGTAAAAATAAGGAAAAAATAACAGTAAATAATTCTCCAACTTTAACTAATAATGATTTTTCAACTCAATTCACAAACAATAAAATAAATAAACTTTTTATAAATCCCAAATTTAATTCAGGTTTATTACCTTTAATAACTCAAGAAAAAATAATAAAATTTCCAACATTAAGAAAAACTCCTTTAAAAACAGACTCTAATACAAAAGAACTTATTCAAGTTAAATCTACTAGATTAAAAGATTACAAAAATAAAAATAAAATTCCTTTTTCATTTCATAATATAAGAACTAATAATTATATAAATGTCACTATAAAAAGTATAAAATAAAAATAAAAAATTACAAATATTAAATTAATTCATAAAAGGATATTTTGTAAAAGACAAATCCTAAAAAAACTTAATTAATATTTAATTAAAAATTATTATAAATTATATTATAATTCAAATAATTAAATAATAAAATATACTTAATAATTAAATAAAAATTTCATTAATTTTTAATTAAGTCATATATAAAATAAATTAATTTCCTGAAAAATGAGTACATCAATAAACTCAAATAGAGGAAACATTACAATTAATTTAGATACAAAACAAACATTAACCTCAACAAGAAAAAGAAACACTGATTCTTTATATACTTCATCAGAGAGTAAGAATTATTTATCATAATAGAGAAAATCATAAATATATAAATATAAACGTTAAAGATAGAAAAGTAATGTCTCAGTCAAATAAAAAATTCAAAACTCAAAAAAAAAATTCAACTTCTACAAATCATCTTTTTGCAAATTATAAAAAAAATAAAAATACTTCTAATTCTGAAAGAAAATTAAGGAATTTTCCTAATTCAAAAATAAATTCAAGACAAAAAAGTGAAAATGTATTTTTTAAAATTGAAAATCTGAATTTAAATACAATTTCCAAAACTAAAAATGACTTAATAGAAAATAAAGAAAATATAAATATAAATTTATATAATAATTTTAATGAAAGTGAAAAAGAAGAAAAATTAGAAAAAGAAAAAAAAGAAAAAAAGGAAAAAGAAGAAGAAAAAAAAAAAGAAAAAGAAAAGCAACATTATATAGAAATAATAAAAGAAAAGGATTATGAAATTACAAAATTAAAAAATGAATTAGAACATTTAAAAAAAATAGCAGCAAAAAAAAATAATATAAAGAACATTACAATGATATCAATGAGACCAAATTCTTTTAGACAAGAAGATAAAAAGAATTCATTTGAAATAAATAAATCAGCAACAATTGATAAATTATCAAGAATTACAAATAAATCACCAAATCAAAATTCATTTTTAAAAGGTAATTCAACTTTATCTTCTTCTTGTTATTCTCATAGAATTGCATATTTTTCTCCTAAAGGAAAAATTAATTATCCTTATAATAATAGAAATATTGATACTTCTATTGGAAATAAAAATTCTATTGATGCTGATATTTCAAATTGTAGATGTGAAGTTAAAGAAATTTTAGATAAGATTTTAGAAAAAACTAAAAAGGTTTTTGGAAAAATTTCCAAAGTAAATAAATTGTAAAGTTTATTTTTCCGTTATTTATTTTTTTTATTCAATTTGAGTTCAGTTTATTTTTTTTATTTTTTAATGAAATTTTTTTTTTATATTTTTATTTATTAAAACAACATTTATAAATTTTTAATTATATAAAAAAATACAATAATATAATTCCAAATAATATAAAAATTAAAAATGAAAAAAAAAAATGGGTATTGGGGATTGGGGATTGGGGATTGGGGATTGGGGATTGGG
>JAJMZS010000486.1:0-30394 GCA_023807205.1 Isotricha prostoma | reverse complement strand
TCTTCTTTTATTTTTCTTTCTTCCTCTTCTTTTATTCTTTTTTCAACATCGACTGCTTCTATAATTGTTTCTTTTATTTTTAAATTTGTTGTATAATTATCATTAATTATCAATTTAATTCCTTTATTTAATTCATTATTACCTTGATTAACAATTGTTTCAACTTCTTCATTATTTGTTCTATTAGGTTTATTATTTCCTGATTCTTTTGGAGCATAACTACAACCCATTAAATACTTTTTAATTCTATTATTATATTATGATTATATATATTACCTCTTTTCTTTATTTTTTACTATCTTTTATTGGAACTTAAAATTTGATGAAAAAATTATTTTATATAAATTTATTATTAATATTTTATAAATTTATTATTAATTTTTTATAAATTTATTATTAATATTTTATAAATTTATTATTAATATTTTTTAAATATATTATTTTTTAAATTAAAAATTATTTTTTTAAATAAAGCTCTGATTTTGATATTTCAATTTGATATTATATCTAATCCTTTTTTTTAAATTAAAATTTATATTTTTAAAAAATATATTTTATACATTATATATTTCAATTATAATTAATACATTATTTAATAAATACCTTTTATATTTTAATTTTATTTATTTTTCATATCAAATTTTTTTTTCCATAATTAAAAAAAAAGACAAATTTTAAAATTAAAAACCAACTATTTAAAATCCTTAGGAGGATTTTTTGGTGGTTTAACATTTCCACTATTAGCAAATTTAACAAATCCTTTATCTGTATTATCAAAAATTTCATTTGAACTTCCTTTCCTTTTCTTTCCTTTAAATTCTTTATCTCCTTTATTAAAATTTAAACTTTCTTCAATTTTACTATTATCAGTAATAACAGAATTAATAGGTCTATTTCCAGCAAGAATTCTTTCAGCTAAGCTTCCATGTTTTTCTCCTTTAGTATCTTGTTTATAAGCATAATCAACAAAAATTGGTTTTCCACTTAAATATTGTCCATTTAATTTTTTAATAGCAGCATCAGAACTATCAAAATTATCATAAGAAACAAAACCATAATGTTTACTAATTCCAGTTTCTGGATCTTTCATAATTTTAGTTGATAAAACAACACCAAAAACTGAAAAAGTATCTTTTAATTTTTTCTCATCTACATCTTCTGATAAATTTCCTATGAAAAGATCAGCTCCAATTTCTTGTGTTCTTTTATCTTGTGTTGCTGTATTTACGTTTATTGGTTTATTGTATAATTTTATCATATGCATTACTTTTATTGCATATTCTGCATCTTGTTTTGTACGAAATTCTATAAAAGCAAATCCTTGATGTTTTAAAGTTATTTTATCTTTTGGTAAGTATATTTTTATCACTGGAGCACATTGAGTAAATAATTCCCATAATATATCTTCTGTTACTTTTTGATCTATGTTTCCTACGTAAATTGTTGCTTCTTGATTTCTTTCAAATAGAATACCTAGTTCTGACATTTTTTTATTTTTTAGTTTTTTTTAATTTTTTTTTTCATTTTTTTCAAAATTTTTTTAGTGAGAATGAATTAAAGTTTAAATATTAAAGTAATATATTATTTTTTTTATATTTTATTTGGGATTTGATAATATTTTTTATAATTATATGTAAATACCATGTAACTGAAAATAATCCAAGTGCAAAAAAAATGGGCAATTGAATTTAAAGATAATCCTATAATTACTCCCATTAAAGCATTTATAGGATAATGATGGGCTTTAAGTTTAATATTTAAAACTTTTCCATATAAATATATTTTATATCCTAAAAAAAATACATAAATATAATATGAAATAGTCGTAATAATTTTTGAGTATTTATAAAGAGATATATATAACAATATAGAAGTTAAAATAAAAATATAATTTATTATTAAATTAAATTGGAATTTATTTGAAATATTTTTATTATTTTCATATAAAAATGATAATGAACTCAATCCATAAATAATTGAAATTAATCTTATTAAAAAGTGTAATGATATATTAAATCTTTTTTGATAAACTTTTGATGGTTTGTAAATAAATAAAAATTTAAAGTTAGATATATTATTATATAGTTTATCGATTTTTTGTTTTTCTTTATTTTGAGAATTGGAATTTTTTTTATAAGTTCTAGAATGAATATGAGGGTGATAATATGATTTAAATTTATTTTTATTTTGAGTATGAGGTAATTGCTTTTTTTCAGTTATTAAATTTTTATTTTTATTTTCTTTCATTTTTAATATATATTTTTTAAATTTTTAATATTTTATAATATTTTATTTATAAATTATTATAATGTTAATATTTATTTTACCTCATTTATTCTATAAAAAAATAAAAATCAAATAATTGTTAATTTTGAATTTATCTAAAAAGTATTTATATCAAATTTCCTATATTATTAACTTTTATGATATATTTAACTTTACAATTTATAATCTTTATATTTTTTATCAAAAAATTTTTTGATTTTTAATACCTTATATTCAATAACATATAAATTTTTTAATTTTAAATTGTAATCATTTAATAAATTTTTATTCGTTTTTTTTAATTTATATAAAGATATTGAGATTTCAAAAAAAAGGAAAAAGAAAACTAAAATTGTTATAATTCCAAAAAAAAAAATAACTTTTTTAAAATTTTTAGATTCAACTGTTTTTGGAAGTCTTATCATAGATAATCCATTTTTCACGATAATATATGATGTAATTTCTCTTTCCTCCATTAATTAAATTATATTATCATTTTTTTCTTAAATATTTTACATTCAAATCTAAAATTTATAAATAAAATATATTATATTTTATACAAAATCATTTCTTTATATTTTATAATAAAAACTATTATACAATAGTTTTATAAATTTTAATATTTTAAAAAAAAAACACTCTTTTAATAAAAAATAAATAACAAATTAAAATTTTAGTAAATTTATTTAAATTAATTTAAAAATTAAATTTTCAATGCAAACACATAGACATAATTTATCTTCAACTTATAATCGTAGTAAAGATTTAAATTCACAATTAAGAAATATACATGTTAAACTAGGTTCATTTAACAAAAAAAATAATAGAAGCTTTGTAATAAAAGTAAAGCAACAAAAAGAAAAAATAAATTTAATAAAAAATCTTTATAAAAGGGCAAAATATAAATTATATGAAAAATATAATTGTTTAAATGAAAAATATGAATCAATAATCTTAAAACATTTATTAAATAATGAAAATACTCATTTAGTAAGTGTTTTTAAAGATTATATGATATTAGATTATAAAGAAGAAT
This sequence comes from Isotricha prostoma, assembly GCA_023807205.1. Classification (NCBI taxonomy): domain Eukaryota; phylum Ciliophora; class Litostomatea; order Vestibuliferida; family Isotrichidae; genus Isotricha; species Isotricha prostoma. The sequence goes on along the minus strand of JAJMZS010000486.1, from coordinate 27,093 downwards.
TTTTAAGAAGATATTATAGTTTATATGAATGTAGTCAAAGAATTCCAGAATTTTCAAAATATTATCATAATTATCTTCTTTTCTTTTGTAAACCAACAATTTCAAATTTAAAATTAAATGATATTTTATTAGATTATGAAGAAAAAAAAGCTGAGATTTATTATAAGAAAAATTGTGTTAATGGAAATGAAGATTTAGATTTTTTTGAAACAAATAATTATTCTAAAATTGAGTTTTTAAATGATACAATATTCAAAAATTCAATAAAAGAATCAATTGATAGAGCAAAATTAACAAGTGAAAATAATACTAATATTGAAAAAAATACAAATAATAATTCAATTAATAATACAATTATTTTAACACTTGAAACTTTAAGAAATGAATTAATTAATAATAAAAAAGATCAATCAGAAGATAATACTTTATCAGAAATTATTAATGGATTTTATAGTAAAAGAATTAAAAAAGTTGTTAATAGAAGACAATATAATAAATATCCAATGAGAAATGATTCAAAAAAAAATTCTTCAAAAGCTTTATTAAATAAAATATCAAGAGAAAAAATAGAAAATTATTTTAAAAAAGGAGTTTTATCAAATTCAAATATAAATAATAATTTATTAAAGCCAAAACCAAAAAGATTATCATCACCAATAATAAATAATTATAAATTTAAACCAAAAACAAAAACAATATCAAGAAATAAAAATAATACATTGCATAAAACAAATAGTTTATCAAAAGCAAAAACAACATTAACAGCAAGTAAATCATTAATTAAAAGTCCAACAATAACAAAAAGTAGAAATTTAAGAAATGGATTATCTAGTTTATCAAAAGGAAATACTAATACAAATATTACTAATAAAACTCATACTATTTGTAAATCAACAACAACTTTTAATATTTCACATTCAAAACAAAATATTAATTTAGTTAAAACACAAAATGTTGATAAAATTATTAAAAAATATCATTTATCTAATTATAATAATATAAATAATAGTAATTCTAAAAAAAATTATTATGCTGAAGTTAGTTGTTGTAATTATATTAAACCAGTTAGTAAAATTCAAAAATTTAAAAAAACTGTTCCTAAATTAAATAAAAATAATAGTAAAAATAAAATTAGTAGTGAATTAGGAAATATGGGTTTATCACTTTTAGTTGATGGAAATTTAACTTTAAAAAAAGGAGTTCATTATACTAATTCTAATATTAATATTAATACAAGTAATTTTATGAATAATAATTATAAAAATACTTTAAATTTGAGAGATAGGTTTAATAATAAAATAAAAAATAATGAAAATATTATAAGTTCAAAAAATAATTTAAAGAAAACTTCAAGAAATGGTAATTTAAATAATAATTCCATTATTTCTAAAACTAATGATAAGATTATATCTAGTTATAATAATAAAAGTGTTAAAAATTTTAATACTTTATTAAAAAGTAAAAAAAATTCTTTCCTTTTACAAAAATCCAAAAGTAAAGGAAAAGATTTAAAAATATAAATATCTCTAAATTATATATAATTATAATTAAATTAAATAAAAAAATATTTTTTTCATTTAAGATTTTTATTAAATAAAATTGAAATTTAGTTTAAAGATTCTTTCTTATTAATAAATAAGAAAAACAAAAAAATTTTAAATTAATGAATTTAGATAAATTTTTTTTATTTCATTGAATATTAATATTTATTTTAGAGAATAATAAAGTAAAAATTTATTTATTTACTTTTAAGAAAATTGAATAAAATAATGTAACTCATATTAAAATAAAAAGGCTTAATTTTATTTTTATTAAAATTTATTTTAAATGAGTACATATTATTAATATTACATTCAATTCAATAAAATTATAAGCCATATATTTAAATAAGTTAAATATTATTCTTTAAAAATGAAAAAAATTTAAATACATATTTAAAAAAGTACTATTATAATTTAAAAGTAAAGCAAAATATAAAAAATAAAAAAAAATATCCTAAAAATAATAAATTAAAAATAATAAAATTAAAAAAAAATCCTAAACCCAAAACCCTAAAAAAAACCTTTGAAAAACTTAAAAAAAACCTAAAAAACCAAAATAGAACCTTCTAGAAAACCCAAATAAATAAAAAAAATAAAAAAAATAAAAAAAAATAAAAAAAATAAAAATTAATTAATAATCCAATAACTGATGATATAAATACAAAAAACGTGTAAAAAAATTTTAATAAAAAAATGCAAACACCAAGAGTGCAATGGATGTCTCAAATGGTATCCGATTGCTTTAACAGTAAAGGTGACGATGGTCCACATTTAATAGATAAAGAAATGACTCAAAAATTTGTAGATTACTTAGCAGGAAAAATGGGAAAAACATTAATAATCTATTATCAAAAACCTTCAAAACCAGGTGACAAAAATGCTGATTCAGAATCACCTCAATTTTTAATAAATGAAGAAACTAAAAATGTTCAATTACAAAATCGTGCTTGTTTCTTTGTTAGATCACTTGTTGATGGTAAAGAAGTTAATTTACAAACACAATCTGATGATACTGTTATGTTTGGAGAAATTTCACCTGATTCAATTGTTGGAATGAATAAAGTTATTTATAATTATCTTGCTCCTACTTTAGAAACTGTTGATTGGGGAAATAATATAAATGAAGATCAAAAAAAAGAATTTAAAAAAGTTATGGGAAGTTTTGCTAAAGATATTAATGATACTGTTGATAGTTTAGTCTCTGGAGTTAAATTCCAAGAATTACCTGATAATGTAAGAGAATTTATTCAAAAAGATAAAAAAGATTTTACTACTGAAGAAGAAAGACAAGTTCTTACTGGAAAAATTGAAGAAATTTATCAAAATTGGATTGATGTTCTTACTAAAGAAATTGAAGATATGGATAAAGAAAATCCTGCATTTAGTGATACTGGTCCTAAAAGTGAACTTGAAAGATGGAAATATAGAATGCAGAGATTAACTAAAGTTAATGATTTCTTTAAATCAAGTGATTATAGATTAGTTTCTAAATACTTTGTTGAACAAAAAAATAAATTAAGTACTAAAGTTCAAACATTAACAAATGAAATGAAACAAAAGAAAATTGATGCTCATACTGCACATTCAGAAGCAAGAGATAATGTTAAATATTTAAGTACTTTAGAAATATATTTTGATCCTTTATATAATGGTACTCCTGATACAATAATTGATTCACTTCAAAGTTTAATGAATTCACTTAAACTTATTTCATTTACTGCAAGATATTATGATAATACAAAAATGACTAATTTATTCAGTAAAATCACTTCTCAAATGATTACTAATTGTATTGATTATATTTTAGATAATATGGTTAATAGAGAAAGTAAAGAAGCTAAAGAAAATAGAGAAAAGAAAGATCCTACTTATCTTTGGGATCAAAAACCACAAGATTTAATTCAAAAATTCCAAAAATGTATTGAGTTATATAAAAGTTATAAAGAAAAATATAAACAAGCTAAAACTAATACTACTAGTTCAAATAAAGAAAATAATTTTGAATTTGGAGAAAATCAACTTTTTGGAAAATTTGAACAATTCTGTAAAAGATTAACTAAATTAATTGAATTATTTACTACAATTCAACAATTTGAAGATATTAGAGCACATAAATTAGATTCTATGGATTCTATTCAAGAAAGATATGATGGAGAACTTGATACTTTCAAACATAAAACTGGTCATTTATTAAAATATAATGAAACTAAATTTGATAAAGATTATGTTGCTTTCAATTTACAAATTAATGATATTGAAAATGAATTACATAAAATTATAAATGAAGAATTTAAGAAATTAAGCTGGATTGAAAAGAAATTAAAATTATTAGCTAAATATGAAAAAATATTAACAAAACCAAATTTACAAGCAAATTTAAGAACAGAAAAATTAGAAATATTCTCAAATTATAAAAGAGAAATTGATTTAATTCAAGCAACATTTGATTCAAATAGAACTAATCCTCAATTACAAAGAAATATGCCAAAAATATCAGGAAGAATAAAATGGGCAAAACATTTATTTAATAGAATATTCCCTTTTATTAATTCATTTAAAGATATAGCAGCAAAAGATAGAAAAGAAACAGAATTATCATATATGACAACAAATACTTTATTATATTCATATATTATTTTAAATGAAAAATTCTTTAATCAATTTGTTGAAAGTGCCAAAACTAAATTAACTCTTCCTTTATTAGTAATTAATGAAAATTCATCTCCAAAAGTTAATTTAGATTTATATGTTCTTCAATTAATTAGAGAAGCAAAATGTATGATGAGAATGAATTGTCAAATTCCAGAAGCAGCAAAAATTATTTTATTACAAGAAGAAAAATTCAAAAAATATTATAATGAATTAACATTTATGGTTAAAGAATATAATAGAATTTTATCAAGAATAAATAAATCTGAAGCTGAATATTATTTCAAAGGACATATTAAAGATTTAAATTTAAAATTAACTCCTTTAAAAACAACAATTAATTGGTCATCAATGAATATTGATAGTTCACTTCAAGTTGTTTTTGATTGTTTACAAAGATTTGAATATTCAATTGATTCATTTATGGAAATTTTAGAAAATAGAGTTCATAGAAATATGTTAGTAATTAAAAAATTAGATTTATTATCAATTCCAGAAAATCCAACAAAATTAGAAATTCAAGATATTATTTCAGCACAAGAAGATCATGTAAAAAAACAAAATGAATTTTTAAAAAATAAAAATATTGAAATTGAAAATGCAATTAGAGATATGATTCAATCAATTCAATCATATGAAGTTGATCCAAAAATTTCAAAAGTTGATACAAATACTTTAGATAAATTATTAAGTGATTATGAAGATAAATTTTATGAATTTTTAATTGCAACTACTAAAAATTCATTAACTAAATTAAAAGAAAGAATTTCTGGTGAACATGCAGAACCAATTTTCAGTGTTGATGTTATTTTAACTAATAATACAATTGAAATTAGACCAAAAATCCAAAGAATTCAAGAAGCAATTAATAAAATTGCTAAAAGTATTTTATATGCTATGAAAGATATTTTCAGTTGGAAAAAATCAGAAAAAGATAAAGTTTCATCTTTCCATGAAAGAGTTGGAAAAGATAATGAAATTGTTAAAATGATTCTTGTTTTAACTGGAAGTTATCAATCAAATAATGTTGAAATTGATAAATATTTAAAAGAAACATTTAATCCATTTAAACCAATTTGGATTGATTCAATTGATAAAAGAATAAAAGAATTTAATCAAAAACAAAATAAAACTTATGTTGATTATGAAGAAAAATTAAATGAATATCTTGGAATTGAAGATAAAATTAATGCAATTCCTAATGAACAACATATTGGTGCAGTTTCAATTAATTTAGATCCTATTAAAAAAACTTTACTTAAATTCTGTGGTGATTGGATTTTTGCTTATATGAGACAATTACTTTTAACTACAAAAGGAAAATCAAAAGAATTAAATCAAAAAATATCAAACTTTGAAGAAAAATTAAGTATTAAAGTAGAAAATTTAGAAGATTTAAAACAAGTTGTAGATGCAATTGAAGAAATAAGAGTAAGTGAAGGAACAATTGAAAGTGAAATTAAACCATTTGTTCATTTATATACTTTAGTAAAACAACATTTAAAAGAATCTGATTTTGAAAGATATAATTTCCCAACAAAAGAAGATTTTGAAGCAAAATGGAAAAATATTTTACAAAAATCAGGAGAAATTAGAGATGAATTACAAAAAGAACAATTAAAATATAAAAAGAAATTATATGAAGATGCTTCTAAATTAAGAGAAGATGTTACTCAATTAAAACAAGAATATGATGATAAAGGACCTACTAAAGAAAGTGAAATTCCAAAAGCATATGATAAATTAGATTATTATAGAAGAAAAGTTGTTCAATTAAATAAACAATGGGTTAATATTGAAAATGCTGAAAGAATTTTCCATGTTAGTCAAAATAATTATCCAGAATTAAAAAATATGGAAGATGAATTAAAAAAATTAGGTACTTTATATGATTTATTCATGAATGTTTTAAATCAAAAAGATGAATGGAAAGAAATGAAATTCTCAGAATTAAATGCTAAAAAAGAAGAAATGGAAAATAAATGTCAAGAATTTACTTCAAAACAATTTAAAGTTAATAAAGCTTTAACAACAACACCAGAATATGAAAAATTAAAAAATGAAATTACTAAATTACAAAGTATTGTTGAAACTTTCGATTTACTTACTTTTGATTTTGAAGATCATCATTGGAGAGATTTAGCAGAAAAAACATCAATTAAAGAATTAGCTACAATTAAACAAGATGGTGGTCCATTCCCATTAAAAATCTTGTTCGATAATAATATTGATGATTTTAAAGGAGATATTGAAGATACTGTTACAATAGCAAAACAACAAAAGAAAATTGATGCACAACTTAAAGAAATTGATGAAGAATGGAAAACTAAAATTTTCAAATTTGAACCACATAAAACAATTAAAGATTTACAACTTTTAGATACTGTTACAACTTTAGAAATTAAAGCAACTGTAGAAGAACATTCAGGTAAAATTTCAGGATTTAAATCACAAAGTAGAAATTTAACTCCAGAATTAAATGCAAGAATTAAACAAAAAGAAACAGCATTCCAAACAATAAATAATACTTTAGAATTATGGTTAGGTGTACAACAATTATGGAATTCACTTCAATCATTTTTCATTGGTGGTGATATTAGAAAAGAATTACCAGGTCCAACTAAAAACTTTGAAAATTGTCATAAATTATGGGTTAAAATTATGATGGATAAAGCATATCCAACTAAAAATGTTTTCTCACTTTGTGCAAGTAATGAATTAACTCCAGATCTTACTGATATTGATAGAACTTTAAAAGAATGTCAACAAAAATTAGATATTTATTTAGAAGGAAAAAGAGGTCAATTCCCTCGTTTCTATTTCGTATCAAATGGTGTCTTATTAGATATTTTATCAAAAAGAAGTGATCCATCAAATATTAAATCAAATCTTAATATTATTTTCGATGCAATTAATGATATTGAATTTGCTGATGCTGATAAGAAATCTATTATTAAAATTAGACAAATTAAAAGTGAACAAGCACCACAAGATAAACAAGAAGTTGATATGACTGCACATGCTGTTAAATGTGATGGAAAAATTGAAGAATGGTTATGTGATTTAGTCGCTAGTATGAAATACTCTCTTAGAGATTTATTCGAATTAGCTTATTATGATGTTAAAAATTTCTATGATCAACCTTTAGATGATAATAATAGAGATGCTTTCAAAGCATTTGTTGAAAAATTCATTTGTCAAGTTGTTATCTTTGGTTTACAACTTTTTGGTACAAAAAGATTAGAAGAATTTATTGTTAGAACATCATTTGAAAAAGGAGATTCATATAAAAAGAAATTAGTAGCTGGTGAAATTGATCCATCAATGAGAGATTTCCAAACAATTTTAAGTGTCTTAACTGAAATGTGTCGTGCAGATAACAAAAATAAATTAGATGTTGTAAAACTTGAAGCTCTTATCATTATTCATGTCCATAATTTAGATATTTATAAATATTTCATTTCAGATAAAGAAATGGTTCGTCAAATTGTAACAGTCAATGATTATGATTGGTTAAAACAAACTCGTGTATATTGGTATGTTCATAAAACAAGTACAAAAGATATAAGAACTTGTTTAATTAACATTACAGATGTCGCTTTTGAATATGGTTATGAATTCTTAGGAGCAAAAGAAAGAATGTGTATTACTCCCTTAACAGATAAATGTTATATTACTTTAGCACAAGCTATGGGTATGCAATATGGTGGTGCTCCAGCAGGTCCAGCAGGAACTGGTAAAACTGAAACTGTAAAAGATATGGGTAGAACAATGGGTGTCTTTGTCTTAGTCACAAATTGTGCCCCAGAACATAGATATAAAAATATGGCAGAAATCTTCAAAGGATTATGTAGATCTGGTGCTTGGGGTTGTTTTGATGAGTTTAATAGAATTCAATTAGAAGTCTTATCTGTCTTAGCTACTATTATTCAAGCTATTCAAGAATGTAGAAAGAAAAATCAAGAAAGATTTAAATTCCCTGAAGGTGCTAATGTTTATACTGATATTGAACTTATTCCTACTATGGGTTACTTTATTACTATGAATCCAGGTTATAGTGGTAGACAAGAATTACCAGAAAACTTAAAGATCTTATTTAGAGGTGTTACTATGATGGCTCCAAATAGAGAAAGTATTATCAGAGTCAAACTTTGTTCTTATGGTTTCGAAAATCATGATGATATTGCCAAAAAATTCAGAAAACTTTATGAATTATGTGAAGCCCAATTATCTAAACAACAACATTATGATTTCGGTTTAAGAAATATCTTATCTGTACTTAGACATGGTGGTAATGAAAAAAAGAAATTCAAAGAAGAACCAGATAAAGAAGAAGAATTAATCTATCAAGCTTTAAGAGGTATGAATCTTTCTAAATTAGTTCCTGACGATAAACCGTTATTCTTAAATCTTATTAATGACGTATTCCCATTACAGAAAAATGCTAAACAACAAACATATCCTGATTTAATGAAACATATTAATAATGTTTTAGATAGAAAGAAATTAGATAATTTAGATATCTGGGTAGAAAAAATTATTCAAACTTATGAAACTTATCATGTCAGACATGGTTTTATGATTGTAGGTAATACTGGAACAGGTAAAACAACAATTATGGAAGTTTTAACAGAAGCTATGAGTGAAATTGATCCAAATAATAAAGATGCTAAATGGAAAATCCATCGTTTAAATCCAAAAGCAGTTGAAAATGAATATCTTTTCATTCAAAAAATTGAAGATACATATATTTTAGGAGTCTTCACTATGATATGGAAAAAATGTAATGAAGCATCATCTTCATATTCAAAACAAAATAACTGGATTGTATGTGATGGTCCTATTGATTCAATTTGGATTGAAAATTTAAATACTGTCTTAGATGATAATAAGATTTTAACTCTTTCAAATAATGAACGTATTTCTATGATTGATTCATGTAGATTAGTTATGGAATGCGAAAATGTCAAAAATGCTTCTTTAGCTACTGTCTCACGTTGTGGTATGATTTATATTACTGAAAGAGATATTACTTATAAACCATATATTAAGAGTTGGTTTGTTAGAAACAAAGATTTATTAAAAGAAATTAAGACTAAATTCAAAATCTCAGAAGATGATATTAGAAAACAAATTGATAAATTAATCAATGAAAATGTAGAAAATGAATTAATTAAAAACTTCAATCCATGTATGGGTGTTTCATGGTTAATTAAAGTAAAAAATTTCCTTTTAATCCTCGAATCATTATTATCTGATAAAAACAAAACATTTGATTCAAATTATGTTAATAAATGTATTGCATTCTCATTCGCATGGGCAATAGGTTCACTTTATGATAATAAAGAAAGAGAAAAATTCCACAAATATCTTTCAAACAAAGGATTCAAATTACCAGAAATTCAAGGTAATAATACAATATTCGAATGTTCATTAGAAGGTGATTGGGAACCATGGCAAACAGAAGAAGTTACAATTGATAAGAGAGAATTAGAAAACTTCTCATCTCTTTTAATTCCAACTATGGATTCAACACGTGCATTATTCTTAGTAGAAAAAATAGCTTCTTGTAGATTAGATGCAGTTAGTGATAGATCACCACCTTGTCTTTTATTAGGAGATTCAGGTACTGCTAAAACTTCAACTGTTCTTATTTATCAAAAGAGATTTGCATCAGATCCAAAGAAAGCATTAAAAAGAGTTAACTTTTCTTCAGCTACTTCACCAACTAACTTCCAAGAAACTGTTGATGATGAACTTGAAAAAAGTGGTAATGAATATATTCCTATTTTAGATAAGAGTATGATTATTTTCATTGATGATTTGTCTATGCCTTATGTTAATAAATGGGGTGATCAAGTTACTTTAGAATTAGTCAGACAATTATTAGAATTTAGTGGTTATTATTTAATTAAGATAGATGAAAATAGAGGAGTTATGAAAAAGATTTCTAAATTAACATTCGTTGCTGCTATGAACCATCCTAAAGGAGGTAAAAATGATATTCCAAATAGATTAAAGAGACATTTCTTTATTTTCAATATGGTCTTACCAAATGAAAAATCAGTTAATGATATTTATGGTAAAATTTCACAATCTTACTTCACTAAAAAAGCATTTAATGAAACAATTGCCAATCAAGCACAAAAATTACCAAAACTTACTTCTGATCTTCTTAAAAAGATGGAAAATAAATTCCAACCTACTCCAGTTAAATTCCATTATACTTACAATATGAGAGAACTTTCCAGAACTTTCCAAGGTATCTTCATTGCTGATAGACAAAGTATTGTTGATTCTGAAAAGAAATATGGTATTAAATGTGATGTATTCCTTCTTTGTTTATGGAAACATGAAGTTACAAGAGTCTTCTGTGATAAATTAAGAGAAGTAGAAGATAAGAAAGAATTTGAAAATATTGTTGAAAGTGTTTTAGGAGAAAACTTCGATAAAGATGTTACTGATCAATTAAAAAATGATATTTTCTTTGCTGATTACTTAAGACCTATTGTTACTAATGAAGAAATTGGTTGTCTTGAATATCCAAAACATTATGAAAATATTGTAACATTAGATAATGCTAGAACAGTTACAACTAACTTTATGGCAGAACTTAATGAAAAGAAAGATAGAAAACATGTTGAAATTGTGTTATTCGATGATTGTTTAAAGAATTTAATGAGAATTACAAGAATTATTCAACAAGATCAAGGAAGTGTTATGGTTGTTGGTGTAGGAGGTTCAGGTAAACAATCACTTACTCGTCTTGCTGCTTTCTGTGAACAGAATTTATTAGTTCAACCAACTTATGGTTCACCACCTAGACCTGATGATCTTAGATTAGTATTTAGAACAATCTTCTCAAGAGTTATTGAAGAATATAATCCACAAAAAGGTAAATATTTCATTCCACATACTTTACTTATGACTGATGCTGAATTTAAGATTGATTATTATTTAGAAGTCGTTTCTTCTTTCTTAGCTACAGGAGAAATCGCTAACTTATTCGGACAGAAAAATGATAAAAATGCAATTATTGCTACTTGCAGAACTACACTTAGTAAAATACCAAAATATGCTACTATGGAATTTGACGAATCTGCAGTATGGAATAAATTAATTGAATTTGCAAGAAAATACTGTCACTTGTCACTTTGTTTCTCACCATCTTCTGATAAATTCAGAGAGAAATTCATTAAATTCCCAGTCTTATTCAATAACTGTACAATTACTTGGTTATTACCTTGGCCTGAGGAGGCACTTATTTCTGTCGTTAAAGGAGCTGTTGAAGGAAATGAAAAATTAAAACTTGTTGGTAAACCAGATCAAATTACTCAATTATATAATCATATTGCTGGTGTTCATACTAGAATTTCTGAAGTTATTTGTAAAGATTATTATGATAAATTCAGAAGGTATGTTTATGTCACACCAAAATCATATTTATCATTTATTCAAGAATATATGAAAGTTTATATTTCTAAAAAAGATGAAATTTCAAAGAAGGAAACTACAATTAATAATGGTCTTGCTAAATTAGCTGAAGCAGAAGTTGATATTGCTAAAAAGAGTAAAGAAATGGAAGTCCAAGTTGCAGAAGTAGAAAAAGTTAAAAAGGAAGTCGATATTAAAGAAGCAGAACTTTCAGTTAAAAATGCTGCCACTGCTCAATTAGAAAAAGAAGTCTCAGCTGAAGAAGAAAAATGTAATAAAAATGCAGAAGAAATTAGAAAAGAATCAGAAATTGTTAACAAAGAACTTGCAATAGCCAAACCAAAATTAGATAAAGCCCAAAAGAAAATTCAAGATCTTGACCAAAAGATTTTACAACCATTAGGTAAAACAAATGTCCCAACATCTATTAAATTCTATTTCGAATGCTGTGGTATTATTATGAACAAACGTCTTGCAATTCCAGATAACTTTGGTGAAATGGACGTCAACAAAGATACAAAAGCTCGTTATTATAGTCCTATGGGATGGACAACTATGATTTCATATATTTCATCAACTGGTTATGGTTCATTCTTTGATACAATTTCAGAATGGCAACATAAATTAGAAGGAAATAAACTTAATATAAATGACGAAACATTAGAATTAGTTAGACCTTTCCTTGATGCCAAAACTCTTGATGCTAAAACTCAACAAGAAATTCCATTATTCTCTGAAGATGCTGCTATGAGAATTGGTGGTGATGCATGTAGAAGACTTGCAGCTTTCTGTGCTTCAATTTCAGATTTTGTCATTGCTGTCAGGGATGTTATTCCCAAACAACAAAAAGTCGAACTTATGAGTAAAAAATATGATGAAGCTATGAAAGTTCTTGGAATTCAACAAGAAAAGAAAAGAGAAGTTTTAGAAGAAAAGAGAAAATTAGAAGAATCATTAGCAGAAGTTCGTGCAAAGAAAGATGCTCAACAAGAAATATTAAATAAGATGGCAAAGAGAGTTAATTCAGCAAAACAACTTATAGAATCACTTAAAGGAGAAAAAGTTCGTTGGACTGAAGATTCAAAACAATTTGATCAAGAAAAGAAACAATTATTAGGAGATGCTGCAATTTGTGCTGCATTTATTGCTTATGCTGGACCATTCAATTATACATTCAGAACTGAAGTTCTTGTCTCACAAGCATTTAGAGGAGATGTTGAAAAGAGAGGAATTCCATTTAGTGATAAATTAATTGTTGAAGATTTCTTAGTTGATGAACCAACAAAGAATGATTGGTTTATGAGTAAATTACCAAGTGATACTTTATCAGTTCAAAATGCTATTTTAGTTACAACTTCATCAAGATATCCTTTATTAATTGATCCACAAGATCAAGCAAAGAATTGGTTAGTTAATATGTATCCTAGTATTTTAGCTGAAAAACATGTTTATCAAATGGCTACTTTCTGTGGAAAGAGATTTGAATCTTATTGTAACTCATTACTTGGATTAGATTGTCAAATTATGATTGAAGGTATTGAAAATGATGTCGATACTACTTTAGATCCTATTTTAGAAAGACAATTTGTTGGAAAGAAAACTTCAACTGCTAAATTGAAAAAGATTATGATTGCTGGACAACAAGTTGATTTTGATGAAAGATTCAAAATGTTCTTACTTTGTAAATTAATTAATCCTCACTTTACACCAGAATTGGCAGCTAAAACTACAATTATTGATTTCTGTGTAACAGCTATTGGTCTTGAACAACAATTACAAGCTATTGTCATTTCAAAAGAACAAAAAGCTTTAGAAGAAACTTTGAAACAAATCTTAAGTGATATCACCAAAAATAAAAACTCATTGTTACAATGTCAAAAGGAAATTTTAGATAATTTAAATAAAGAAGGTAACTTATTAGAAAATGAAGAAATTGTTGTTGTATTAAATAATTCAAAGACTCAAGCAGAAGATAATACTAAAAAGATTAAAGAAGCTGAAGAAAAGAAAATTGATATTAACCAAAAGAGAGAAAAATATTTACCAGTTGCCACAAGAGGTTCTGTATTATACTTCTCAATTGTCCAAATGCAAGAAATTTCAAAAATGTATTCAACTTCTCTTCAACAATTCTTAGAATTATTTAATTATTCAATTGAAAATTCATATCCATCAAATAATACTGATCAAAGAGTTAGAAATATTGTTAAAAAATTAACTGAACATGTCTATAAATATATTGTAAGAGGTCTATTTGAAAAACATAAAACAGCATTTATTTTAATGGTATGCTTCAAAATCTTAACAGAAGAAAAGATTGAAGGATCATATTTATTAAAACCAGCCGATATATCATTCTTTATTAAATGTGGTGGTATAATTAACTCAATTAATGAACCAGATTGTCCATATGATTTCTTAGGAGCAAAAGGAGAAAAGAAACCAAAAGAATATTTGAATTTACTTGCTATTTCAAGACATAAATTTAATGATACTCATGCATACTTCCAAAGACTTCCTGATAAATTAACAGCAGAACCAGAGAAATTTAAAACATTTAATGATGCACAAGATTCTGAAAATTATGTTCCATATGATGATTTATATAATTATAATAAGAAATTAGTATCTTTCCTTAAATTAATATTTGTAAGAGCAATGAGAGAAGATAGAACAATTATTTGTGCAACTCAACATTTCATTCCAACTGTTTTAGATGATAAAGATTTCCTTAATCCATATCCAGAAGAAATTAAAGATATTTATAATATTACAAATGCAACTACTCCAATTCTTTTCTTACTTTCTGCAGGTGCAGATCCATCAACAAATATTGAAAATCTTGCTAAAAAGAAAAATAAACATATTGATAGTATATCAATGGGAGAAGGTGTCCTTGAAATTGCAGTTAGTATTGTTGAAAATTGTAGACAATCAGGAGATTGGGTATACTTCCAAAATTGTCATTTAGGTCTTGATTTTATGAGTAAATTAGATATTATGTTAAAGAATACTGAATTAGAATGGAATCCAGAAATGAGAATATGGTTATCATGTGAACCAAGAGATGAATTCCCTATTGGTTTACTTCATCAATCTCTTAAAGTTACTAATGAACCACCAAAAGGTATTAAAGCAGGTATATTAAAAACTTATTCATCTGTTGTTTCTGCTGAAAAATTAGAATTATTCAAAAAACAATATCCTACCATCTTCATATTATTTATTAATTTATAATTAATAATATCATCTTTATCAAAATATATTAAATATTTATTCATTTTAAAAGAAATGACTTTTCTGATTATTGAATCATTGAATAATATATATATTGAATTTTATTTTTTTTTAAATTTAATTATATTTAATTTAATAATAGAAGATAAAAATATTTTTTATATATAATTTTTTTTAATAAAAACTAAAATTGAGAAAATACAAATTTTATAACTAAATCAAAATATTGATTTTTAATTTGAATAAATTAAGAAAAAGATTTCTGATATAACTTACTATTTTCAATTTTTTTTTTTTACTAATTTAAATTAAACTAACAAAAATTAATATTTACAAATGAAAAAAATATAAAAAATGTATGAAGATTGGAATTACTCAATCCTCATTTTTATACTCAATTGATATAATTTAATGAAGATTCCAAAATTATTAGTGAAGTAAAATTTTAATTAAAATTTAATAAAAATTTTTAAATTATTTGAATAATTTTTTACTCTTATAAAAATAATTTAGAAAATTTTTAATTACTATCAATTAATCTTTATCAAAAGCAAATTTTGTCTATTAATAATTCAAATATTAAAAATAGATAAGATTTTTGACATTTTTAGATTAATTATTTAAAATTACATTTTATATAAATGTATTTTAATGTTTTAATTTAATAATTTTTTTTTTTTCAATTCAAAAAGAAGAACAATTCATTTTTTTGTCTTTTGTAAGCCATCATATTTTTCAATAATATTATGTAATTGGTTTATATATTTTTGAAAACCATCATCATTTTGAATTGTACAAATTTCAATAATCTTTCTATAAAGTTCAATAATACCTCTATAAATATATTCATCTTCTTCTCTTTTTAAAATCTTTTCCTTTATGGAAATTATTTTTTCAATCTCTTGAATATTATTTAAATATTTATTCTCAAAATAATTAAATCTATTTTTCAAAGATTTTTTTTTATTCATTATTAAATCAATAATTGAATTAATTTCTGATTCTGGTAAAGAAATTTTATTAAGATATATATTTGGAGCACCAGGTTCCCAAATAAATTTAATACAAAATTTTTCTTCTAATTCACTATCATCAATTGTTAATTTTTTTATATTTTGTATACTAACAATTTCACCACAAAAAGTAATTTGACATAAAATTTTATTATTAGTGTCAATTGGATTTAAAATAAGAATATTTAAATCAGTTATTATTAAAAATCTGGGTTCAAAATTTAATCCATTATCTGTTCTAATACAAATCTTAATTTTTACTACTTTTATTACATTATCTAATAAAAAATCATTTATGTTATAAATATCAGATTTAATAGAATAAGTTCCATAATAAGATAAAAGTTTATTTCTAAATTCATCTTCAATATTATTTAAAAAAAAAGGTATTTTATTTATTATATCAGAAATTTTAATATTTGATCCCCAATTTGAAATTAAACTATTTAATAAATTACTATTATCATTTAAAGTAGGAAAAGCAAACTATAAAAAATAAAAAAAATATTATTTTACATCTGATAAACAATTTACAATTGGTGGTTTTACTGGAAATTCTTTATTGATAATTATTACAAAGTATATATCATATTTCCTATTATTTACATTTGTTTTTTTGAATAATTTGACAAATATTTTAAAAATATAATTTTTATTATCATATCTTGTATATATATAATATTCCTTTAAAACTTTTGGAAATTTTATCATTAAATCTATTTTATAATATTAATAGAAAGATACCTTCATTTATTGATTGCATCAATGATGACATATATTCATTTATTAACTCTGATTCATTTTGTTTATTATCTTTTTTTGAAATATTTTTTTCCATATTATTAAAATTGAAAAAATATTAATAAATTATATTATTTGAATATTTATATGCAAAATAAATTATTAGTTTACTTATACTTATATAAATAACTAAAAATATGAGTCATAAAAATATTATAATTTTTTTAAATGAATTTCAAAAATAAAAATAAAATAATTGGAACAAAGATAAAGGAATATAGTTAAATAATTGAAAAATTAAATAAAAAATTTACAAAATTTATTTTAAATAAAAATAAAATAATTATTAAATATAAATTCAAAAACTTGTTTTTCAGAGTGATTTGATAAATGATTATTATTTAAGTTTGAAAATATTATTATAATTCAAAAATAAGTTAATTTAAATAAAAAATTTGATGTTAGAATTTAAATCATTTTTAAATAAAATAATTGATTTTTTTCAAAATATAAAAATGCAAAAAAATAATAATAATGAGAATACTAAAAATAAGGTTTCTATTAATAATTGTAATAAAAAAAATAAAGAAAAAACTAAATTTTTTTGTTGTTTTAGTTCAAAAAAGAAAAAGGTTATAAGTAAAGTAGATAAAAATAATGATACTTCTATAAAAATATTATATCATAACTCAAATATAATAAAAGATTCTTTAAATTCAAATAATAAAATTCATTATTATGTTAAAAAAAATATAAATGATGAAAAACAAAGTAATAAAACTAATAATAAGAATACTGAAAAATATGAAATAGAAAAAAAAGATGAAAAAAGTGAGGAAAAAGAAGAAAAAGAAATAATTAGATTTAGTCATAGAAAAACTTATTCTATTGATAATATAATATCTCCTAAATTGATTGATAAAAATGATAATTTAAATTTTGATGATAATAATATAAAAAAAGATAACAGTTTAAACAAAGAAAACAAAATAGAAAAAGAAAATAATATAGAAAATTATAATGAAAAAGAATATAATAATAATGAAAAAATTGACTTTGGAATTTCTATAATTAAAGAAAAATTAAGTAAAAATTCAAAAGAAGGAAATAATAGACATACTTTAAATCTTGAAAGAAATGAACCAAATTTTGGTAAATCAGAAACATATAAAGATGGAACTCATACTGTTAGAAATGATATTCCCATTAAAGATATTGTTTTAAACAATAATATAAATATATCTTTAATGAATAAAATTTCAAATAATTTAGCACAAAATATATTAAATGAATTAACAAAAAAAGAATCTAATAATAATATAATAAAAATAAATCAAATAAATCCAGAAATAAAATCAAAAGAATTTATTAATGAAGAAGTAAATACAATTGAAAATAATGAAGGAAACAAAATAGAAAATATAGAAGAAAATAAAATTGAAGATATTGATGAAATAATAATTGAAAACAGTGAAATAAACAAAAAAGATAATACAGAAGAAAACAAAATAGAAAATACAGAAGAAAATAAAATAGAAAGTACTGAAACAAATAAAATAGAAAATACTGAAACAAATAAAATAGAAAATACTGAAACAAATAAAATAGAAAATACAGAAGAAAACAAAATAGAAAATACTGAAACAAATAAAATAGAAAATACTGAAACAAATAAAATAGAAAATACTGAAACAAATAAAATAGAAAATACAGAAGAAAACAAAATAGAAAATACTGAAACAAATAAAATAAACGATACAGAAGAAAACAAAATTGAAAATATTCAAAACATTCAAAACACAGAAACAAATAAAATTTCCAACATATCTGTAACTCAAACCAATGAAATAAAAGAAAATTCACCAATAATTAATCAAAAAAAAATATTAGATCCAGAAAAACAAAATTTCGAAACAGAAACATTAAAATCAATAAAATTATATTACATAAATGAAGAAAAGTCAAATAAAGACATATTAAATAAATCAAATGATAATATTAAAACTCCAAATTTAAATAATAAACATGAAAAAGAAAATGATAATGAAGAAAATATAAATATAGAAGATATATTTGAAGATATTGATGATGATTTAGGAATAGAAGATGAACATAATGAAGGTGATAATAAAATAGATGAAAAATCTTCAATTATATCAAGTTATGTTTTATCAAATTTAAAAATGACTTTTTCAAATGATTCAATGTCAATTGCACCTTCATTAATTTATAAAAGTGAAACACAATCAAATTCAAATGTTTCTAATTTTAATAAAAAAATATCAATTATTCCTCCTGGAATTGATGATAATGAAGTTGAAATTACTAATGAAAATGAAGAAGGATTTAAAGCTTTTATTGAAACACCAAGATCAAGTAATTTTAATTTTAAAAAAGATTATTCTAGAGAAAATAGTTTATTTAAAGGAATTTATGATAAAATTGATAAGAAAGAAAAAGAAATTAAGAAATTAAATGAAAAAATAAGTCAACTTTCTTTAAAAATTAATGGATGTCATGAAGAAAATAAAAAATATGAAAAGTGGATTGAAAAAGAAGAAAGTGAAGGAGAATTATTAAGACATATGCTAAATTTTCTTACTAAAAATCAATGATTTTTTTATTTTTTGGTAATTAATTAATTAGTGTAAATTTATTTTATATATATTTTAAATAATAAATAATTTAATTATTAATAATATTTAAAAAAAAATGAATGTTCTTATTCAAGTTCATGAGATTTTTCCTTCTATTAATGAAATAATTGAAAATGAAGATGATAATATTATTTTAGTTTTTATTATTCAAGGAGAAGAACATGTTTTTAATATGATTGATTTAATTGAAGATAAAATTACAATTTCGTTAAAATTAAAAGACAATTTATCATTAATAAATTATGAAATATATAGAAATGCAAATTTAATATGTGAAGGGGAATTTTTCCCATTTAATGATATTAGATGGTTAAATTCAAAAAAAATAAAATATAAAAAAATAACTTCTTTTAATTTAATTGATTTAATAAGACTAAAAATGAAATGTTTAATTATTAACGAAAAATCCAAATTAAAAGGAAATGTAAAAAAAAATTCTAAATTAATGAAAAAATCAGGAATTACTAATAATAAATCAAATAAAAATTTAACTCAAAAACTAAAAATAACAAGTAAAAATTCATTTAACTTTTCAAGTAATGAAAAATCAAAAGATAAAGACAATAATAATATATCAAATAAAAATAACGTTAAATTATCTTATAATAAATCAATTGAAGATATAAATAATTTATCAAATACAGTTTTTATGCCTTTAAATCAAATATCAATTGATGATTCAATTCAATTAAATAATCCTTTATTTAATAGTACTTCAGGTAGAAGTAATACAAGAAAAAAAAGTTCAGAAAAAATAAATATAAAAAGATTAAATTCTCAAATTGTAAATAGAAAAACTAGAATACAAACAAATTATTCTAAAAATTTATCTATTAAAAGTAATTCAAGTGGTACATATAAAACTTCTGCTTCATCAATAAGAGAAAATAGTAAAGAAAAAATAAATAATAATCATCATGGTAATAGAAATAATAATATTCAAAAAAATTTAAATTATAATTTATCTAGTTATGAAAAGAAATTTGATTTTTCTTTTAAATCAATTGATGAAACAATTATTGATAAACAATTTGAAAATGAAATTCAAAATGATGATATTTTATGTTTTACTAAAAAAACTAATAAAAAAATTATTGATAATGAATATTCATTTGATTATGTTTCTCCTTTTATTTTTGAAAATGAAAAAAGTAATGATAATATTGAAGATAATAATTTAAATTCTAATTTTGAAAATTATAAAAGTGATTTTGAAATATTTTATACTTCTGATTATTTAAAAAATATTGAAAATGATGTTATTAATTTAGAATTACAATTATTAATTGAAAAGATTTTTGAAATTCAAGAATCATATCACTTTGAATTAGGAATGTTAAGAAAGAAAAATTCTATAATGGAAAGAAATTATAATTTATTTTCTGAAAGATTGAAGATTTTGACTAAAAAGTATTCTAAACTTGTGAATATGTTAAAATCACTTGAAATGGAAAATTATAAAAAATCATTTAAACAAAATAATATAGTAAAAAGTAATTTTGATTTGATTAATATTAATATAAAAGAATGTAATATTTGGAGAAATATGTTAAATAATAAAGATAAAAAGAAAAAATTATTTAAAATTTTTCACAAAGTAATTTTTAAAGGATTTGAAAATAAGAAAAAATATTTAAATAATTCTCAAAAATTAATTTGTGAAAAATTAAATATTAAATATAATAATAATAATATTAAATTATCAAATCAACAAATAAGAAATGAAAATTTATTAATAAATAAAAATCCAATTTTTTATACAAAATCATCAAAACATTTTAAAAGTAATAGTCTATCATATCCTCCAAAACCATTAATAAGTCAAAGTTTAAAAATTACAAATGCTAATTCAAAAACGATTCGAGGATTTAAAACAAATGCGCATATAAAAAAATAACAAAGTCAAAAAAATTTTTTTTCTTTTATAATTAACATTTACAAAACAATAATATTTATTATAAATAATAAAATAAATTATAATAATACTTAAACTAAAAACCAAAAAAAACTTTTTTTTTAATAAAAAAAATATAAAAAAAACCTAAACTCAAAAAAAAAATAAACTAAAAAATAAAAATAAAAATAATACCATAAAATAAAAAAATAAAAAAATGTCATATTTACTTTCAGATGAAGACGACACTAAATTTCGTAAATTAATAAACCAAAAACCATTATGGCGTGATCCAATAAATAAAACAAACGACTCAATATCAAATGGTTTAAGTGTTCAACCATTTAAAACATTAACATCATATCATTTATGGATAAGAAGAAATATGATAATATTAAATGAAACTGATGAATATGTTTATGTATCAGGATCAAATTTAGTTTTTGAAAATTATGAAACAAAAAAACAAAAATACATTCCAATAAAATCAGATTGTATTGTAACTTCAATTTATCGTCAAAAAAGTTCAACAAATGAAAATTTACTTTTTATAGGAGAAAAAGTAAGTCCAAACGAAGATAGAAAATACATTTCTGGAAAATTAGAAATAATAAATTTAGATTGTAATGTTTTAAAAGAAAAAATAATAATTGATTTTGGTGCTTATGTTGATTATAGTAGTTATATTTATGATTGTGTATGTCAACAAGAAGGTGATCTTTGTTTAATTATTTTAAGAGATGTTGATAATGAAAATCATTCTAAAATTTTTATTTGGAATTATATTGTTGGTTTATTATTAGCAATTGAAGATTTTTATTATAAATTTGATGGGATTAAATGTTCTCCTTATAAAAAACCACAATTTTTATTATATTCTGAATCTAATGTTATTTTACTTGAATATGATAGTATGAAAAGAAAAATTGAAACTAATCATGTTTTTTATGAAAAAAGTAATGAAATTATTACTGATGTTGAATTTGTTAAAAGTGATTTATTTGAAGGAATTATTATTTCTTTTCAAAATGAATGGTTTGAAATTTATAAATTTGGTATTCATGAAGAAACTAAAGAAAAAAATTATTTGTATCTTAGAGCAGATTTTATTTGTTTTCTTAAAGATGATTGGGTTAAAATTAAAGATGTTACTCCAAAATATACTGTTAGACCTTTTTATTTAGATTATTTTATTCATCCTAATCAAACTGGATTATTACCTAATTTTGATAACAGTGAAAAGAAAATTTCAATTAGTGCTAAAAATAATTATATTAAATATGTTATTAGTAGAGGAGATTATATATTTTTATTTTTAAATTGTAATCCTATTGTTTTTATTTTACAAATTGTAAATGATGAAAATATTAAATTTAAAGTTGCTAGTATTGAAAAATTAAGTCAAATTCCATCTTTAAGTTATTCAATAACACTAGATTCAAAAATGACAAAATTTATTTTAATAAATGGTGATTTAATAACAAAACAAGAATCTTCAAAATTAAAAGAAACAAAACAATCAAGTAATTTAAAAGAAGTAAATATCACATATTTCAAATATAAATTAGATATAATTGATGATATACCAACATTTACATTTCAAAGTGAAATATTAAAAAATTCTGGATTAGGATATAGAGTAAATCAACTTCATATAACAAATATACCTAATTATTTCATAATAAATAATGGTGAAAATGCTCAAGATTTATTTATATATAATCAAACTCAAAAATATAAAGATGAAGTATTTTCAAAGCAAAAAAATTTTGATCAAGGAATGCCAAATTACATACAAAAAAGAACAAATTTTTATAAAGATAATATAAACTTTAAATTATTTATCCATAAAAAATTAGATGAAACTCCAATATCATTAACATTTAGTCCATTAGGAAAATGTTTTTTTTGTGCATATAAAGACTCAGGATTTATTTATTCAATTTTAGGACAAGAAATAAAAGAAGTATTAAAAATAGCAATGTATTGTAGAGGAGCAGTTTTTGATGAAACCGGATCATATTTAGCTTTTGCAACAAGTGAATTTGAAACTGATTTTAATATAAATATTTTTAATGTAGATACTTATGAATATGAATATATTATTACTAAAGTACCATGTCCTACAAAATTACTTTTTGTAAATGATTCTAAATGTCTTATTGCTCATTTTAATGATAATACTATTAATTTAATAGGATGGAAATTATTTTGGAAAAATAGATTAATTGAAGGAATGCAACCAAATATAAAAAAAACAGAAGAAAAAGGAGATTTAAATGTAATGTTAAAAGTAAGTGATTTCACAGGAAATATTTTAGACTTTGCATATGATGCTTCATTAGATTATTGTTTAATAACAAGTGCAGATAAAAGAGAAAGAGTATATCAAGGATGTAAAGAAGATAAACATTGGGAATGGTATTCAGATACAATATATCAAACATGTTTAATAATAAAAAGATATGATTCAGTAATTTTTGGAACAAGTATTGGAAGTTTAAGATGTTGTTTATGGCCAATTCAAAATATGAATAAAGATTCTAATAATATTGATCATCCTCAATTTAATGAAATTTTCATTCATTCTGCTCCAATTAATTCTGTTGTTGTTTCTAGAGATTTACATTTATTATATTCTTCTTCTGAAGATGGAAGTGTTTTTGTTTCTTGTATTACTTGTGTTTCTAATGATTTTCCTTTTACTATTAATAATTATTTATATTTTAATACTAATAATATTGTTCCTAAAAAAATGTATTTTAATTATACTGATGTTGTTTATTTAACTGAACCTATTTATCAAAGTAAAATTGAAGATTTTAAAAAGAAAAAAAATGCTATTCAAAATTTAATTGGAGAATTTCAATCAAATAAAGAAAAGTTAATTCAAAATAATGCTAATACTTTAGATAAAGAAAGAACAAATTTAACTGAAATACTTGAAAATAAAGTTAAAGCAGTTAAAGAAAAAGAAAGTGAAAAAGAAAAAATTACAAAAATATTAAAAGAAAAAAGAGAAAATGAAATTAAGAATATAAGAGATGAATTAGGAGTTATGAAAAAAGAATTTAAAGTTCAAAAAGAAGAAAAACAAGTTGAAACTACAAAATTAATTAATTGTATTAAAATTGCAAAAGAAAAATTTGAACAAAAAAAAAATGAAATTGAAAATATGAGAAATAGAACTAATGCAAATATTGCAAATTGTTTAGAAAATATGCATCAAATATTAGTTGATAAAAAAAATGAAATTGATAAAATGATTGTTGAAAAGAAAAAAAAATTTAATTCTGAATGTGAAAAAAATGAAGATAAATATGAAAGTCAAATAAGAGAAAAAGAACAAGGATTTAAAGAATTTTTAGAAGAATTTGAAGAAAAAAAAAAAGAAACAGATAATGAAATAATGAAAAAAGATAAAGATAATAAAAATTATGATGAAAAAATTCATGAATGGGAAAATCATTTAAAAGAATTAAAAATTAATAATGAAGAATTAATGGAAACTTATATTTTTAATACTTTAAAATTAAATCAAATGAATCAATTATTAACTGATAATGAAAATAAAATTTCAGGAAAAGAAAAATTAGTCAAAGAAAAAAGACTTATAAATGATAGATTAGAACAATTAAGATTTGTATTAGAATATCAAATTAAAAATTTAATATTAGAAAAAACTCCAATTGAAGAACAAATCAAAAATTTCGAATCATTACATTCAGATTTTTATAAAAGATTTAATTTATTATATGCTGAATTATTAAATATAGGAGAATTAATTGATAATAATCAAAAATGTATTGATACATATAGAGATGAATTATCAGATACAAAAAAAAATTTATATAGATTAAAAAATTTATATAAATCAATTGATATATCATTAAATTCAATTTTAAAAAATAAATTAGAAAGTAAAAAAGATATAATTGATAAAATATTTCAAGTTTATCAAACTTATTTATATAATTTCGATGATGGAAAAAAAGAAGCACAAGTCATAAGTCCTGAAATGAAATTACAAACTAAAAATATAGAAAAAGAAATATATCATCAAAAAAATAATGTATTAAAAGAATTAATAGATAAAAGATCAGAAAGAAGAAGAATTGGAATAGAAAAACAAGAAATGATGAAAGATATAAGATTAGATAATCAATTATTAATTCAAGAATGTTCAAATATTAGAGAAAATTTATCAGATATAATGAAAAATATAAATGATATTGAAAAAAAATTTATTGAATTAACTAATAATAATACATTTTTAAATAATGATCAAAATATAAAAGAAATAAAAGGTGATATTAGAGCAGCAAAAGATAATGTTTTATTAAATGATAATAATAAAGCAAAAATTGCAAGAACTAATAGAAGTGATAAATTACCAAATATTAATACTAGTAGACATCCAAAAATATTAAAAGATATTCAAAATATTAAAATTTTATCTGCTGATGAATTAGTTAAAAAACAACAATTAAATTCTGAAGAAATGAAGCATCAAAAAGAAGAAGTTGAAAAAATGCAAAAGAAATTAAGAGAATTAATTGGTGATAATAGTGGAAATAGTTTTTCTAAAGTTAGTCGCTCTGAAATTATTTCTGATAATAGAATTAAAAATTATAATAATGAAAGTAGGAGTTTAAGAAATGAGAATATTTTAAATTCTAGAATGGTTTCTATTAAGACTAATAAATATTATGAAAATGGAAATATAAAGAAATAAATAAAAATTAATATATTCAGTTAATTTTATTTTTAAAAATTTTTTTAATAGTTTAAGATATTAAATTTTAGATTTATTTTATTTTGTTTTTGAAAAAACAAATAAAATATTTTTTTAATTTTTAATAAAAAAATAATTTAATAATTAAATGATATATAACCTTTTATTTAATTTTTATATTAAAATAGAAGAAATGAATAACAATTAAAAGGGAAAAAAAGAATTAATAAAAAAATTGACATATGTTTTTTAATATAAATAATTTCAAAAACAATAAATTTAAAGTAATTCAATTATATCATTATTAATTAAAATTAAATTAATAGAATAATTAATATAATTTATAAATAAATCAATTAATTTTTAAAAAGTAATATCATAAATTTTAAAATTATAAAAAGACGATATTAGTTTTTTTAAATGGAATGTAACATTATAATCCTGAAAAAAGATTAAGTATTGATGATTTAGTAATTCATATTTTTTTATTAAAAAACATTTAAGATTTTAACTTGTTTTAAAATTTATTTGATAAAATTAAATCTATTTTTAATATTAAAAATATTGATGATGTATACGAATCCTTTGTTAGTTATTTTTCATCTGAAACATTTTAAAGAAAAATTTAATTAAAAAAATTAATTAGATGACAATAATTTTGACAATAATGAAATTTAGAAACAATCAGAAGAAATATTAAAATTAAAAAATTTTAATCATTCATTAGAATAAAAAAATATGGGAATTGATAATAAAATGATTAATTTAAAATTTTATAAGTTAAGAATTATGAAATGAAAAGAAAAAAAAATTATGGATTAAATGGGAAATTAATTGGAAAAACAAAAAAAAAAAATTAGAATTTAAATTTAAAAATATAAAAATATAATTAAAAATTATGAATATAATAAAAAAAGAGGAAAAAAAATTTGTAAAAAATATTAATGAAAGTATTTTTAAATGATTATAAAGGGGAAATGGAATTAAATTTTATAAATAAATAATTATTTAATTTTTTATATTAAAAATTTATATAATAATACTATTTATTTATTTATTATTAATTATTAAAAAATATATTAATTAATAAGAAATTAAATAAAATTAAAATACTTTAATTATTATTAAAAAACCAAAATTGGGGATTGGGGATTGGGGATTGGGGATTGGGGATTGGGGATTGGGGATTGGG
>JAJMZS010000485.1:0-30652 GCA_023807205.1 Isotricha prostoma | reverse complement strand
CCCAATCCCCAATCCCCAATCCCCAATCCCCAATCCCCAATCCCCAATCCCCAATCAATAATTGAATATATTTTATTTTATTAATTTAGATTTTCAATATTTTAGTAAAAATAATTTTAATTTATTAATTTATATAAGGAAACGCATTTATAAATTTTATTATTTTTGATTCAAAATTTAATATCAAAAATAAATATTAATATTTTTTTTAATAATTATAATAATCATCTTAATAGAATTATAAAAACAAATTCATTTTCTCTAAAAAATTACATCAGAAAAAATTAATATTTATTATAAATTAGTTTTATTATATATTTTATTATTTTTATTCACCTACAACTTTTTAATTTTTAATAATTTCCTTTTAATTAAGAAATATATTATATTAATTTTGATTTTGAAAAAATGAGTGAAACAACATGTTCAAATACAACAAACGAATCTACAGAAGAAACTATCGATTTAAAAAAAGAAGATAACTTATGTAAACAATTAAGAAAAATAAATTTAACTTTAAATTCTCAAATTTCAATATCTTTATTAAATTTAATTTCTGAAAATAAATCAAAAAAGAATTATAATGAGTTTTTAAAAAAGCAAAAAAATTGTTGTTTCAATTTAAAAAAAATTGCAAATATCAGTCTTGGAGATTTTATCTATAGAATATTATATTATTCAAAAATAGAAGATTCAACTTTAATTTCAGCATTAATATATTTAGATAGATATTGTAAAAAACAAAAAATTATTTTGACTGAATATAATATTCATAGATTATTTTTCATATGTGTAATAGTTGCAATAAAATTTTTGGAAGATAAATATTTCACTAATGTTTTTTATTCAAAAATCTGTGGTGTCAAAATATGTATTTTAAATAAAATGGAATATGAATTTGTTTGTGGTATCAATTTTGATTTATATATTGATAAGAGTTTGTATTATAAATATGAGAATTTATTAGTAAATTCTATCAATTAAATTTTATTGATGGAGCTTATAAATTAGAATATTGTTATTCAATTTTATTATTTTTATTTTTTGGTTTAGTTTGATTAATAATTAGGTAAGCTCATTTAAATATTATTCAAGGTATTTGTATTTATAGTTATAAATTAATAAATAATAAAATATTTTAAAAGATTAAAATAATATATAGGAGTGTTAAAAGTAAGTTTTTTATTTTCATTTTTTTAAATTAAATTATAATAAAAATAGTTATAAGTTTTTTTTTGAGGAATTTTAACATATATATATATTTTTTTTCAAAAATAATTAATTATTTTACTTTTTTAATTTTGACAAACAATTTAAAATACTCAATATAAAAAAAATAATTAAAATCTTCAAATAAAAACTTTGATATAAACTATTTTTATTACTAGTTTTATTCTAATATTAATAAAACAAGTAATATTAGTATATTTTGAAAAATAAAAATCAAAAAAATATATATATAAAAATTATTAAAAAAAATTATAATTAAAAACAAAAAACAATTAAACTAAAAGAAATTTCATATGGGTTGTTCTTCCGCAAGAGAAAAAATAGAATCAAATATGTTAATTTTAAAATTAAAAAGAGTAGAAATAAATCAAGAAAGAGAAGAAAAAATAAAAGAACTAGAAAAAATAACAGGAAAACCATTTATAAGAAAAATAATACCAGATTATTTAGATAAAGATGGGAATGACGACATGTTAAAAGAAAAAAATGAAAATGATAAATTAACAATAAATAAAAGAAGAAATATAAAAAATAAAAAAAATAAAAGTGAAAACGAAGAGAATCAAAGTAGTAGTGATGATGAAAGTGAGAGTAAAAATGAAGAAAGTGATAGTAATTCTGATAGTGAAAGTGATAGTAAATCTGATAGTGAAAGTTATAGTAATTCTAATAGTGAAAGTAATTCTTATAAGAAATCAAATAAAAATTTTAGTAGTGTTGAAAGTATAAATTATACTAAAAAGAATAATAGTGAAAATTCTTCTAATAAAGAAAGTAAAAGTAATTCTGATAATTATAAAAAAAGAAGAAGATATGAGAGTGATGACAGTTAAAATTTTATTTTTACTATTATTCGAAAAAATAAAAGAATTTTAATTTTGATATATTAATTATATATCAATGAATATAAATAATTTTTTGTTATATTATTATTAATTTTCAAAGCGTCAAAGATTATTTTAATAATTTTATTATTCAAATCAGTTTTAAATATTTTATAATTATAAAATTAATAAACTAATAATCATTTTCATTTAAAGTATTATATTCAATTTCATTTAATTTAATTAAATAAACATAATTTAATTTTCTCAAAAGAATATTTCCTAAAGAATCATTTCCAATTATATTATATATATTTTTAACTTTTTTTCTTATTTGAGAATATTTACTAAATATACCATTAAATAATATTTCAAAATCATATGTATAACAAATAATCAAACTTAAAAGTAATTGAATATAAAAAGGTCCTCCATAAATAAAATTTTCAATATCACTATAAATAACATTTAATTCATCTTTTCCTATATTTTTTTTTGAAATTAAATTATTAATATTTTTTTCAAGAATATTAAAAGTAGTATTATTAAAAGAAATTAAACTTCTAAATTTTTCATATTCATATTCAATAATACATATATTAGATTTATTCATATTAATTTTTCTTTTTGATTGTTTATTAATTTCATTATTTAAACTTTCATCATCAGTTAAATATTCATCTTTAGAAATTTTTAATAAATGAAGTGTATAATAAGTAAAAAATTTTTCAACTTCATATTCACTTAAATGTTCATTATTAATTTTATAAATTAATTCTTTAATAAACATATTATCACTTTCTTTATTAACATTTAAAGAAATATTATTATAATTATTATTAATAGTAATTTTTCCAGTATCAATTTCACATAAAATATCCCAAGAATTAAGTTTTGATTTAAAAATTGGATTTGTTACTCCATAAATACAATTATGAACATTCAAAAAATCCATATCATATAAATTTTTATAAGGAAATAATCTTTTAATAAAACCAAAACTTAAAGGACCAAACATACATAAACAACCAAAAATTAAAGAAGATAATAATTTACATGAAGTTGAGGGTCCTCCTAAAAATATTATTTTTTGGTCATTTAATATTCCATCATATATTGTCATTACTGATTCTTTAAATATTTTTATTAATTCTATAATACTTCCTTGAAATATTTTTTCTTCAATATCACTTAAATTCATATCTATTTTTATTATTTCATTTTCTGATAATATTATTTGTTCTTCATTTATATTTGGTAATGTAAAATAATTATTTCCTTTTAAATATGCATGTACTATTCTTTCAAAACGAGTTTTATTTATTCCAAAATTAAATTTTAGAGAATTAAAATTATTGTATATTTTTTCTATTTCATTTCTCATTTTTTCTGTTTTTTCTTCTGGTGATATATTTAAATTATGTATATTAAAAGCTTGTTCAATTAAATATTCACAACTTGATTTAAAAGAATTTAAATTTATTAATTTTGTTGTACCTATTGCAATACTTTTTAATATTGCTCCTCTTTTTGATGATTTATCTAATTTAGTTTGAGCTAAACATAAAAAATAAATATCATTATCTTTATTAATAATATTTGTACTATTTTTAAATAAATTATTTGTATAATATTCTTCTGTTTTACAATATATTTTTTTTATTTTTTCTTTATCATTAAATAAATCTGAAATTATTGATAAATCATCTTCTGATATAAATTCAAATCCAATTGATTTATTATTTAAAGTATTTAATGAAGCAAAATTATTTTTTATTTTTTGAAATTGTACTTCAGAATGAATTGGCATTTCAAAAATAATATCAATATTATTAACATCATTTTCATTATTAATGGTAAATACTATTAATTTAAAATATTTTTCTTTTTCATTTTGACTTATTTTAACATATATTTTTTTATTTTCTTTTATTAAAGATTCAGTTGATTGTAAAGTTTCCCAATCATTATTAGAAGAATTAAAATCATAAATATTTTTTATTATAAATGATTTATTTTCAATATTATCTTTGTAAATTTGAGAATATTGAAAATCAAGATATTTTACAGTTCTATTATTTGAAAAATCTTTTTCAGCTTTTTTTATTTCTGGTAATATTATTTCATCACCTTTATTATTTTTATTTATTATAAAACAAAAAATATCTTTTATTGTATTGTGAATTCCTTCTGGTATCATATAAGAAGCAAGAGTAATTTCTTCTAATCCTATTTTATTTGGATATTCTATTTTAACTAAACTACCTTCATTAATATCAAATTCACTATAAACAATATAATCTATCATTTTTTAAATAAATAAAAATTATTTTTTTTAATATTATTTAATTTAATATTTTTAAATTAAAATTAAAAATTAAAAATTAAAATTTAAATTAATGATAGATTCAATATTAAATTGTTTAATAGGAATAACAGGAGGAATTTTTATAGAAACTGAAAAAGAATTTAAAATAAATGATACAATAAATACATTAACAGAAAGTGAAAAAGAATGTTTAATTTCAGTATGTAAAATAGGTCAAAATTACAAAATGTTATATGATTTCATAAACAATTATGAACAAACATTTAATAATGAATTAATGAAATCAAGTTATTTAGAAGAAAATAATCAAAATTCAGAAAATAATATAATAAAAGATACAATATATTTAAATGGTGTATCAAGAACAACAAATCAATTATTAACTGAATATAGACATATTATAGCAAGTTTAGAATCAAAATTTTATTTAGAACAAAATTTAACTTTAAATGAAATATTATCTGAAATTTCTTCATATATAATTAAATTTGAAAAATTACATGATTTCATATCAATTATATATAGAGAAAATTTAAGAGGAGGAAAATTTTTAAATTATATATATGAATGTGGAATTAATGGAGATCCTCACATTAAATCTTTATATAAATCACTTTTTATAAATTGTAATATTATTTTAAATAATATGATTTCAATGTGGATTATTAATAATTTAATACAAAGTAATGAATTTTTTATTGTATCAAGTAATAATTTTGTAATTGAAAATGATTTATTAAATGGAGAAAATCATGATTTAGAAAGTTGGAAAGCAAATTATTATATTGAAAAAGACAATATTCCAATTTATTTTCCTAATAATTTAGTAGAAGATATTTTATTTGTTGGTAAAGCAATTAAGATTTTAAATTCAAATAAAAATAGTGAAGAATGTAAAATATCTTTTAATGATATGAGTGTTTTTTATACTTCACTTCAAAAATTAAATGAAATTATTTTTAGACAAAATGAAGAAATTAATAATTTAATTGATATTGAATTATATAATAAAATATTAACTTTAATTAAAAATTGTGTTTCTAAATTTTTATGGAAATTAGTTGTTAATAAAAATGGTTTTATTAATCATTTAAATGCAGTTAGAAATATGTTTTTAACTTATCATGGAGAATTTATACATAATTTTATAACAAAAATACAAGATTTATTAAATCTTCCTAATTTTAATAAAAAAATAGAAAATGAAATAAATGATGTGTATTTTAAAAGTTCTTTAAAAGAAGTTTTTCATATTGATACAAATAAAGAAAATTATTTTATTTATAATCCATTTAGAATTAAATTAATTTCAAGTGGTTTTGTATTTAATTTTCAAAATGAATCAAATTTAAAATCATATATTGAAAAAAGAGATATAAATTATTTAGGAGGAATTAATTATGATACAATATCAAATAGTTTTCGTTTAATTAATACAACATATAAATCATCAAATGGAACAATTTGGAATTCTTCAAATTATGATTTAGATGAAGAATTTTTATTAACTTCAAATTTTGTTTTAAAAAATTTTTCAAAAAAAGATGATGATGATTTATTATATAAAGAAAAAATAGAAGCTCCTTTAATTAAAAGAAATAGTTTAAATAATAGAAATGAAATTATAAGTAATCGTTCAATTATAATAAATTATATAATGCATTTATCAAAAAATTTTCCTTCACAACCTCCTTTAAATTTATCAGATTTAACAAATTTTTTTAATTTTCAATTTTTATTAAATTATGAAGATGAAAATAATCCTTCAAAATTAACAACAATTATTTTTAGATTATATTATTTAAATAAATCAAAAGGAATAGAAAAAGAAATTTTTAAAATAATATTTAATAATTCAAATAATGAAAATGTAAATATAAATGATATAATTAATCCTTCAGAAGTGACTAATATAAATATTTCTTTTAAAGAAAATTATTGTACAATATATAATGAACAAAAAACTTTTTCTTTTTCTTTTCCATTTATGATAAATTCTTTTATATCAAAAGATAAAAGAAAAATGGTTGTTGGAATGATTGTTCAAAGTAATAATTGTGATATTATATTTGAATTTTTATCTTGGTCTTGTAATTTTTATTCTGGTGAAATTTATAATGAAAACTCAAATTTAATATTAATTAATTATAATCCACCTTGGCCTCATAATTTTATTTTTAATGAAAATATACTTAAATTATATAATAATATTTTTAATTTAGTTTTTCCTTTAAAAACAAGTTTAACTATGTTAAATTCACTTTGGGTTGAAAAAAAAAATATTTGTAATAATTATAATTTAGCTTTTAAATTAATTGATAGTGTTCATGCAGAATTTATTTCTTTTTTACAAAATTTAATTTCTTTTTATATGTTTGATGTTGTTGAAGTTAATTTTAAAAAATTTTTTGAAAAAATTCCTACTTGTAAAGATTTAGAAGATTTAATGAAATTTCATGAAGAGTTTTTAAATGATGTTATTGCTAATTCTTTTGTTAAAAGTAAAAAACTAATGAGAATGATTTTTGATATTCTTTTTGTTGTTAGAAAATTTCATAATTATGTTCAAAATTTTTTAAAGAATTTAAATGAAAAAATTATATTGAATAATATTAAAGAGTTAATTATTGAAAATGAACAAACTATTAAAGAAGATTTAATGAATATTAAAAATGAATTTAAATTTAAAGTAAATACTCTTGTTGTTTCTTTTAGTAAGATTAAAAATACAAAACATTTTAATGTTATTACACAATTACTTTCTAAATTAGAATCACACAATTAATATATTATTATTAATTATATAAATCAAAATATAAAATATAAAATTTTATCACTTAAAATTTTAAATTTTTCTAAAAAAATTCTCACTTAAACCAAAATAAATAATAAAAAAAAAAAATTAAAAACCAAAAAAAAAAATAAATAAAATAAAATAACCACAAAAAAAAAATACACAAAAAAAAAAAAAAACCAAAAAAATTAAACAAATTTAAAACCAAATAATATAAATTTTATAAATTTTGATTAAACTGAAAGCAAACATCCATATTTTGATAATAATCAGCATCTTTATAATTTTTAAGATTACTTTCATTAATTTCAGGAGGTTCAAAAGAATCTTCTAATTCAGTTTCTAATACTTTTCCACTTCCTCCAGCTTGATATATTTCATCATTTTTATCTCTAATCCCCAAATAAAGAAATTTTCCATTTTTAGGTAAACTTAAAGTTCTAAGTTCACCTTCAATAGGAAGAATATTTTTAAAATAAATATTAGGTTTAAAAAAAAGATTATCTCCAGTTTTATTTTGAATATAAAGAAAACTAATTCCAGAATTTTCAAAACGATTTCCAGTAAATAAAACAATTTTATTTTTAAATCTTGGTTTATATTTTTTCATATCTTCAACTTTAGTATAAATAATACTTTTTAATAAACTTAAATCATAATCAGGTTCCATTAAAAAATAATCAACTGATTCTGAAGTTGATATTGAAACAATATAATCTTTTGGTTCAATATTATAAAGATTATAAGAAACATGACATAATAAAACATATTCTCCTTTTTCTAATGAAGTTGATATTGATTCATCAAATGAAGAATCACAATAAATAAATTTACTTCCGCTTATTTTAGCTAAAATTAAATTAGAATGTGGAATTTTATCATTTTGAATTTCTCTATTAAAACGATAACTTGGTGAATAAATACAAAAATTAATAATAAATTTATCTTTTTTACTTTTTGGTATTTTAATTTTAATAACATTAAATTTATCAGAAATGTCTTTATTAATTTTAATATTTGAACAATTAATTGGATTTAATGGAACACAAATACAAACATTACTAAAATATTGACAAAAATTATCATAATCAATCCAAAAAATTCCTTTTTCTTTATCATTTTCACTTTTATTAAATTTTTCTCTTGCATCATCATAATCCCATTTATCACTATCATTACTCCAATCACCATTCCATTCACAAAATTTAAAATGATTCTTTAATTTAATTAACTT
Source organism: Isotricha prostoma (assembly GCA_023807205.1). Classification (NCBI taxonomy): domain Eukaryota; phylum Ciliophora; class Litostomatea; order Vestibuliferida; family Isotrichidae; genus Isotricha; species Isotricha prostoma. Next base: position 22,241 of record JAJMZS010000485.1, on the reverse strand, counting down.
AACTTTTTCTTCATTAACTTCTTTCTCATCAGAAGAAATAAGAGAAACAGTATGTCCACTCATTAAATTAAATTGTTCAAAATTATCTTTTTTATCATTAACAGTTGCAGTAAAAATACATTGATATCTTTCACATTCTTTAATATTTTTCCATAAAGAATTTTTATTTTCTCTTAAAGCATTAATTGGTAATGTTGCAAAAGGAGTTAAAGACTCAAAAATTTCTCTAGGATAACCAATTATAATATTACAATAACCACCATTAATTTTAGCCCAAGCTTTTTCTAATAGAATTCCCCATAAAGAATCATTATTTGTATTTATAAAAATTGGTTTATTTGAATTTTTATTAACTGGTATCATATCATCAATACAAATAATTTTCCATTCACCATCAATTTTCATTCCTATTTCAATTGGATTATCATCATTTGGTAAATTTACTGTTTTAAATAATTCGAGAATTAAACGAGGAAATTCACTTAAAATTGAAAATGATGTTAATAAATAATCATTTTTAATTTCTCCTTTATCAATATCATCTTTACTTATTTTCTCATTAAATATTTTACCATTTGGATAAATTTCTCTTATATGTTTCCATGTTATGTCATTTTCATTTATTGTTAATTGAGATTTCATTTTCTGTACTCGAGATTTACTTTCGTCTTTCCCAAAAAATGATGAGTTGTCTGGAGGAAAAATGTCATCTTTGAAATTTGATGATGGTCTCTGGTCTTTGTAATAATTTTGATTTTGTGTTATGTATATGTTTGGGTTCATTGTTAATGATAATAATTCAGATTTGTCATATGCGAAACCATCTTGGAGATTGTGTTCATAATCATCTGTTGTTCTACTTCCGCTACAACCCATTTTTTTTTTTTTTTTTTTTTTATTTTTTTTTAAGCAGTTTTTTTTTAATACGTTTTTTATTTTTTTTTTTTTTTGAAGGTTTTATGATTTTTTTTTTTTTGAGTTTTTTAATTTTGTTTTTTTTTTTTTTTGGTTTTTTTTGGTTTTTTTTATATTTTTTTATTATTTTTAATTTTGTTTTATTCTTTTTGTTTTTTTGGTTTTTGAAATTTATATAAAGAATTTATTATGAGTTAGTTTTTATTAAAATGTTATTTTTTAGACATTTTTTATTATAATAGTGATTTTTAATTATTAAAATAATATTATAATTAATAAACATATTTTAAAAAAATTTATTACTTGGTAAATTTATTTATTTATATTTATTCAAAATAATATTATTTCTATTTATCTTTGACAAATATTTATTTATTTTTTTTTTATTTTTTTTCAACCTTCTTTTGATTTATTTCTTTACTCTTAAATTTTTGAATAACATTATTATGAGAAGTATTTTTAATAGAATTTACTAAATTATTATTATGAGAAGTTAAATTAGGAGAAGTATATATTTTTTTATAAGAATTTTTCCCAATTTTCTTTTGATATTCTTGTTTTTTATCAGATATATCAACATTAATACTAATAGTACATAAATTCTTATTTAAAATTTTACTATTAGGAGATTTAGAATAAGAATTTACATTTCTTTTATGTTTTTCATTTAAATTCTCCTTATTTAATTGATTATTAATTTCATTTTGTTTAATTTGTTTATTTCTTGAAGTAATACTTTTTTCATTTTTTTTAATATTTTTATTATTAGATTGAGACATTTTTTGTCTTTGTTTATAAGCAGAAGTATAATTATTTTGATTTGATTGAATATCATTATTTAAATTAATATAATAAATTGGTTGTATTTCACTCATAAAAAATCTATGATTTGCTTTTGTTCTAATTGATTCTGTATTTTTTACTATTTGATTATTTGAAATAATTGATTGACTTTTATTTATAATTTTCCTAATTGGTTTAAATTTATTTTTATATTCTTTTTTTTTCTCATCATGAGTTTGATTATTCACATTTGTATTATTTATAAAAGATAATTTTTTTGAATTTGAATTTAAATGATATGTTGAATAAGTATCTAATGTTTTAAGTTTTGATTTTGATGAATTTCTATTTTTATTTTCTTTTGTTAAACATTCACTCTTTATTTGAGGAGTATTTCTCGTTTTTATTTTTAAATCTTTTTTCTTTTCTGAAATATTATTTGATTTATTTGATTCTTCATTTTCTTTTTTAGTTTTATTTTTTTTAGTAATTGGTTTTTTTTTCAAATCATTAAATAAATTAAGTAAAGATTCACTAATATCTGAATCATTATTAGAATCATTATTATTATTTTGATTTATATTATCTTTATTATCATTAATTGTAATTTTAGATTCTGAAAATGAAGAATTGAAATTATTAGATTGAATAATTTTATTTTTTATACAATCAATTTTGCAATTATTATAAATATCAATAGGATAAATTAATTGTTCATTTGAATCATAAGTCATAGTAGTTGAATAATTTTCTAAAGTTTCTCTAATATCAGCATTAAATATAGTTCCATTATTTTCAATGTTATTATTTTCTTTTTTTTCGTTTTTATTACCATAAACATTATTAAAATAAATTTGAGCTTTTTGATTCGCACTATCATGAAGTAATTTATTAAAATAAAAACAAGAAATATTAGGATTAGTTAAAAATTTCAAATAATGTTTATAATATTGTTGAAATTTTGGTATTCTAATAATACTTTCATTAATATAATAATATCTTTTTAAATATTCTTTATTTAATGATAAATTAATTATCATTTCTTTATAAATTGAATAAATATGTGATTTCTTTTTTTTAATTAAACAATTCATTAATAAATCATTATATCCTTGATTAATTGAACTATTATGAATTTGAAGATTGGATAAAAATATAGCAAAAAAAAAAATTTTTTTGAATCAGTTATATTATTTATATTATTTATATTTACCTCACTTTTATCACTTGATTTATTTGATTTATAAGATTTATTTGATTTATTTGATTTATTTGAATTATTTGATTTATCTGATGAATTATTAAAATGTGAATTAAAAATTGATTGATCTATTGAATATGTTTCTTCATAAACTCTTTTACTTGCAATTGGTCTTAGAAGATTTTTTTGCATTTATATAATAATTAAATTTTAAATAATAATCAATCAAAATAATTTATAAAATTATATTTTATAAATTTTTATAAAATTTAATTTTATTTTTTTCTACATTTGGATTTATATTTATTTTAACTTTATTCATTTATTTTTTTTATCATTTTTATCTATTTTCAAAAATAATTTTTTTTATGTTTTAAATTGTATAAAAAATTGTAAAAAAATAAAACTTTCTCAATTATACTTTTTAATAGCAAAAATTATAAAATTTATTACATTTAAAATACATGATGATTATTTTTTCAAACCAAAAAAATTTAAAAAAAAAAAAATCCATTAAATTAATAAAATCTCTTTTTTCTCAACTAAAATATCATTTAAATTATATAAAATAATAAAAAAACAAAATAAATATCAAATAAAAAAAATTTTTTAACTAACTTCTTTAATACAAATACAATAAGGTCTAATATCTTTATCATCAGAAACATACCAAAAATAATCAGGACCTCCAATTTCCGAAGCTCTACGAATAGAACTAGGCCTAACTCTATTTTGAAAGATAACTTGATATTTTTTTTTAGTAAAAGGGCTAATAATAACAGGAGAAAATTCTTTACAAACTTCAATATCAGAAGTACAATAAATTCCAATAGAAAAATTATATTTCTCACTAAGTTTTAATCCATATTCAATAATAGAACTTCCTTTTTCAACTTTAGTTCCATGATAAGAAACAGCCCATTCACTATCATTAATACAAGTTCCCTTATCAGTTAACCAATTATCATTTTCATATTTACCACTTACTTTTAATGCAAATCTCTTCCATCCACAAGGTCTTTTGTATTCTAATCCTCCTCTCATAAATTTTTTGTTTGTATCATTTATATATGTAAAGTCATAATCGTATTGTGGATCAAATAAATTATTTGGAATGTGATATTCTTCTACTTTTTCTGGCTTTTTAGAATATAATGTTAATAATTGTTTTAATACTATATGTAATGTTGTTTTATTATCTATTTTGTAATCTGATAATGTTTTGGAATTTTCAAATTCTTTTCCATTGTATATTATTCTTTGTTGAGATATTGGTATCTTTGATATATAATAATATTTTGCTTTTATTGTCTTTATTGTTTCATTTGGATTTGTTTTTATTAAGAAAAGTTTTCCTGAAAGAGATTTTAAAAAAATATAAAAATCAATATTTATATCTTTTTTTGTTAATCCTATTTCTTTACATTCTGTTAATTCTTCTTTTGGAATTTTTGATAATATATCTTCTGTGTCATCTGTTGAAATTACTGATTCTTTTGTATTTGAATATGGTGTTATTGTTCCATATGATAAAGAAAAATTTGTATATTTGTCAAAATTTAATTCTTTTGATGTTAATGTTGAATTCATACTTATTTTTCCACTAAATAATCCTCCTAATGCGTCTAATAATATTGAATTTGATTCATTTTTTTTTATTATCATTTTTTTATAAATTATATTTTAATATCTGTTTTAAATAATTTTTTTGATATTTTCTTTAATTTTTAATAATATTTAAATTAAAATGGAATATAAACAAACTTTTAATTTAGAGTAATTAAATAAAAAATTATATTATTTAGTCAATTTAATCAAACATATAAAGACTCAAAAGAAATGAGAAATAAAATAAGAAATAAATATAAAAATGGAAATGATATTTTTAATTTAAAAGAAGAAGAAAAAAATGAAATAAAAACTCATCCAAAAAAATCAATTATTTTAGAAGAATATTTAAAAAGAAATGAATACAAACCAGAAAAAACTCATATTAAAATGATTAATACTCAAAATTATAATTTTTCTTCAACAGATAAATCTGAAAGTACATTTCATTTAAGAAGAAATAGATGTAAATTAAGAGAAGAACAAGAAGAAAAAAATAAACATCCTCGTCCTCAAAGTAAAAGAATAACTCAACCTAATTATTCACATAATATGACTTCAATTTTAAGAAGAGATTTAAATGATAATAAATATAATTATAAACCAATTAGAAGAACAAATTATAAATATAATAATTTAGATAATGCATATGATATTATTTTTAAAAAAGATAATACAAATATTAATTTAAATAATACAAATAAAGTTAATGTTCCAAATAGAATTAAAAGATTAAAAAATGATCATATTAAAGATTTAATTCCAATTTCTACTAATGAAAATGAAATTCATAATATTCCAATTCATCCAAATAAAGTTCCTTATGAAACTTTGATAAAAGGTATAAAAGATAATAGAGAAAGTTTATATACTAATTAAATATTTTTTTATATTAATAATTTAAATCTTTTATGAAAAATTTATTAAATATTTTTTTTGAAATTTTATTTTTTTCAACTTTTAAAAATAATTTTTTAATTTAAATTTTTAATTAAAATTTATAAGAATATAAAATTCAAATATATTATCTCTTAAAAATGTCAGCAAATATAGATAGTTTTCAATGTTCAATATGCACTGAAACATTTGTAAATCCAGTTGAATGTTTAAATTGTGGGAATAATTATTGTTATGAATGTTTTATGAAAGTTCAAGAAATGGCAGAAAAAATAAATGAAGAAAGTAAATGTCCTTTATGTAATAATTTTCCTTTTTCTGTAAAACCAAATGAAGTTTTAAAAAGATTAGTTTCTAATTTGGAATGTACTTGTAAAAAATGTTCGAAAAGTTTTCTCTATTCTGAATATCAACAACATAAATTAAAATGTAAAATATATTTTTGTAAAATTTGTAATAAACAAACATTTGACCCTAATGTTTTAATAAATCATTTTAATAATGAAAAATTTCATAAAGATTATATTATATCTGTGATGAATAATAGAGAAAAAAAAAATCCAGATGAATTATTACAAAAAGTAAAACAAGATTTAAATATTGATAATATAAATGGTAGAAATTTAATATTAAAAAACAGTTTAAATAGTAATTCAAATATAAATTATAATAAATTTGATTTAAATGATGAATCAATTAAAATAGTAAAAGTTGAATTAAAGCCAATATATACTGTAGAAGAAGTAAGAAAAATAAGATTTTTAGATTTAATCTCTTATAAAGAAGGAGATTCAAAAGATAATAATATAATTGAATACTCATATGATTTAAATATTTTAAATCGTTTACCAAAAACAAATAAATATTATAAAAATGAAGATTTAATTTATTGTGGAAAAAATAATCAAATTAAATGTAAATGTTGTAAAAATCATTTATGTATTCCTGGAAATTGTATGTGTTTTTATTGTATGAATTTAAATAAAAAATATCATAAAATTAATAGCAACTATTTAATTAATAAAAAAGGAAGAGTTTGTAAATATGATAAATGCTTTAATTGTAATATTTGTTATAAAATAATTAATAAAGATTCTGATGGGAATGCTTATTCAAGAATCATTAAATGTATTAATAAAAATAAATGTTGTGAAGATTGCAAATGTATAAATAAAATTTTTGGATTTTATTTTGATAAAGATACTATTAATAATCTTAATAAAATAAAATAATGATATTTTTAAAATAAACTTTTCTATTTATTATACTTATTTATTTAATAGTTAAATAAAATATCATATATATTAATTAATCATATAAAATAAAAAATTATAAAACTAAAAAAATATTATTATTATTATTATTTATTGCTCATTTATTTTATAATTTTTCCAATATCAATTGCTTTATTTAAGTGATTTAATAAATTATTTTCTTCAAATTTTTTTTCAATATCTGCATTAATAAAAGGAGGATTTTTAATTATAGTTTTATCTTTAATTTTCAATAATTTATCACTTTGTTTTACTTTAAATAAAACCATATCAGGATAAGAATAATCAACAACATTTTTCATAAATTTAACTTTAGTCATTAATTCTTTAAGTTTTAAATCAGAAAAAGTTGGTCCACTAAAATGTTTAATTTTTTCTCCTTTTTCTAATAATTTTATATTATTTTTAATTAATCTTTGTTCATAAACTTCTTCATTTTCCGCATAATCAATATTAAGTTTATTATTAATATATTTTTTTTCATCTCTTTTAAATTTTTTTTTCTTTTCTCTAAAATAATAAAATATTTTTTTATATAAAAACATATCACGTGATTGCATACAAAAAGGAGATCTTACTTTAGTAAAAGGAATAAAAGAATTAATTCTTTTATCAGGTTTTAATTTTGGTAAATTTTGAATACTTGAAGTAAAATAAGTTGAATTTGATTTATTATAAATTGAATTATTAAAAGGATTTTGAATGTTTAAATTTAATTTTTTTTTAAATTTAGTTAATTTATTATCATTTTTTTTAATATCTACTCCAAGTAAGATTGATATATTTTCTGGTCGATAACTATCTGATGACATAAAAAGTGTGTTTGTTCTATTGTCTAAATCATCAGACATTGAACGTAAATGTTGTCTTGATTTTGGACTGAAACATTGATATGATGTTAATGTACTTTTTTCTTCCATTTATTATTTTTTTTTTTTTTTGAATAAATTTATTTAATTAATTTGGTTTTTATAAAAAAAGTTTTTTTAAAATATGATAATATATTTTATTATTTATTTTTTATATAATTGCTTTGATAAATATTGATTTATAAAAAAAATTAATAATTGTTAATTTAGATTAAAAAAACAGTAAAAATTTATATATTATTAAATATTATTTTTTTGAAAAACTTTTTTTCTTCAATATTTTTTGACTACTTATGTTTTTTCTTTTAATCATAAATTTATCAAAAGATTCATCTGTAGTAATATAATAATTGGCAATTTGATATAATTTTGAATCAGAAATACTTTGAAGAGAAACTTGACTACTTAATTTTTTTGAATTATTATAATTATTATCAATAATTTCTTCAAACACAACTTTTGAAATTTCTAAATTTTTCTTTTTATTATTTTTATAAATATCTTTATTATCTTTTTCATAAATAATAATATTTTTATTTTTTGAATTTTGAATACTTAATTTTTTACTACTTTCATCTCTAGAAAAATCTAAAAAAATATTTTTATCATTTAAATTATTTAAACTTTTATTCTTTTGAATTCTTTTTTTATTATCATTTAAATTTTGACAATCCATTCTTGGAGAAAGAATATTAGTACTTTTATTAGAAATACTTTGTAAAGGAATATTATTATTTGAAGAATAAAAAGTATTATAATATACTTTTCCAGTTTTATAAGTATAAAAATATTCTTTTGATTTATTATTATTATTCATAAATTCTGATTTATTTTCTAAATTTTCAAATAAATTTAAATGAGATAATTGTTCAATTCCACTTTGTTTTTCAGTAAAATAATTTGTTCCTTTTTCACCTATATTTGTTAATGTTGAATTTTCTCCTATTGATTTTTGACTTTTTTTATGGTCATTTAAATTTATTTTTTTATCATTTTCTTCATTTTTTTTATTTATTTTTTCTTTACAATCATTTCTACTTAAATCTGTTAAATTATCTATTATTGTATTTATTGATGATAAATTATTTAATGAATTGTAATCATTTAAAGTAAATAATAAATTATTTGAATTTTGTGTCTTATTTCTTTTTATTAAAGGATTTCTTGTTTTTGGTTTATTTTTATCTTTGTTGTTTTTATTAATTATTATTTCCAAAGATTTTGGATTATTATTATATTTGAAATTATTATTTTTTATGAAAAGAGGAATTTCCTTTTGTGATTTACTAATTTGTAATTTTTGAATATTTTTTTTCATACTAAAATTGTTATTTTGAATATCAATATTTAAATCTTTTTTTATTTTACTAATTTCATTTTTATTGATATTTAACATTTGTTTTAAACTTATTAATGAATTAGATTTTGATAATTTTAAGTTATTACAATAATTAATATTATTATTTTTTCCTAAAGATAATGAATTATAATATATTTCTTTTGGATAAAGTATATTAACATGATTAATCATTGGAAAAAAAGGATATTTTTTTGCTTCTTCTTTACAATATTTTCTATTTAATTCATCTTTCTTTATTTCTAAATCTTTATATTCATTATATAATTTATCATGAATATTATCTGTTTGAAAATGATATTTCAATTTTTCCTTTTGATTTAATTTTGTTTTATAAATTTTGTATTTGAATATTAAAAAATCTTTTAATTTCAATTTCCATAAATATTTATGATAAATAAGAAACAAATGATGTAAAATTTTAATTATTTTATTATTGTCTTCATTAATAAATTTTGAATAAATATCATTTGCAAGAACTATTTATAAGATATATATTTTACTTTTTGATTTTATTGAATTTTTACTCAATCCATAAAATAAAAATTTAGATAAAGTATTAACTAATTTATTTGATTCCAAATTTTTGTTATTATATAAATTTGGAAAAGGAATACCCTATATTATATATTTAAATATTTCATACATTTTTTTGAAGGAACTGAATGAAATTAAATAATGAAGATTTTTTCATTTAAATTTTTTAATATTAAAATAATTATATTTAAATTTTATTATTATATATTAAATCAATTTATTATTTTATTTTGTGAAGAAAATTTTTTAATTTTTAATTTCCTTAATATAGTTCTAAAATAATTTAAAAAATCATTATAATAATTATAAAAATAATTTTTTTTACTTTTTTAAATATTTTAAATTTACAATTTTATGTTTTTAATTTTTTGAAAAAAAAATATATTTATATAATTTTTCCATTATAAAACTCTAAATTTTTTCTTTGTAAAAATAGATACTTTTATTGTTAATTATATATAATAAAAACATTTTATATTTGAATTTTTATTTGTTGTTTGAAATTTTTTATTTTTCCTTAACACAAAGAACATATTCTAATACATGAAATAATAAAGATAATTTTTTTAATTTTTAAATATTTATTTGATATATAATTGTTATTTATTTAAAATATTATCTTCAAATTAAGTATTGAAAATCCATGTATTCATTTATTCAAAATGAACATAAATTATTCTAATTAATAAAAAAATTATAAACATTTTTTTGTTTTTTTTATTATTATAAATATATTTGTGTTTAAAAAAGAATAAATAAACATGCAAAATGATGAAGGAAAACAATCATTTTTTTTAAGATTAAAATTTGCAAATTATAATGTAATTTATCAAACATTTAATAAATATTCCATATCAATAAGTCAAGAAATTTTAATGGCCATTGTTCAAATATTTCAAATTATATCTTTAACAATTAATGCACCTGTAAAATTATTTATTTAAAATTTAAATTTAGTTAAAACCTTCTTGGAAAGGGGGAAATTTTTATAATACAGTTAGTATATTTTTACAATATTTTAGAATATTACATTATTTAGATGATAATCATGGTTTTTTTATTTTATTTGTTATATTATGTTTTATAATAATTTTTTTCACTTTTTTCCTTTATGTTTATCTTATTATTTGTTCCTTTAGAAGACAAAAAATTGAACGTAAAGAATATTTAATAATAATTATGAGAGAATTAATTAATTTAACAAGATCAGTTTTATTAATTCCTTTAATTGAAATATTTTTTACAATAATTGTTTGTGATAATGAAAGTTACTTTAAAAGTAAATTTAGTTGTTGGGAAATAACACACTTTATTTATGTAGGAATTTCATTAATATCTTTTTTATTTATGATGTATCTTTCACATATTTTCATTTCAATTTCATTTTCTAAAAATGATAAAATGGAACAATTTATCTCAAAAGCTTTTATAAAAAACGCAAATTTACAATTTTTATATATTAGAGCAATAACAATAATTTTATTAGAATTTTTATGTATTAAAGATATATTAATGATAGTAGTTCTTTTTATGTTTTTATCATCAATGTATGTAACATATTGTTATCAATTAGAAAATAAATATCAAAAAGATAATAATTTAATGACTCAAATTTTTTATTATTTAAATTTAATATATTTTTGGGATAGTATATGTTTATTTATTGGAAAATTAGTTTCAAAAACAGACTTTAAAGGAATGTTAGAAATATTTTTTATTGGAATAGGATTAGTTGTTATTTTAATAATTACTTTACCAAAAAAAAGAATGCGTTCAGTAAATGAAGTAATAGAAAATGATATTGATGCTTATAATCAAATAAGATTAATGATAAATGCAATTGAGGATAGAGCATTTAATAGAGAACATTTATTTGATATTTTTGCATATTTATCAGAAAAATTACAAAGTCATAATTTAGAAGGTGATGAATTAATATTAAAAAAAAAAATAGAATCTTTTAAAAATTCACATCATATTAATGATAAAGAATTTGAATATTATTTATTTCAACAAGTAGATTTACTTTTCAGAGATTCAATAAATATTTTTAGAGAAAGTGTAATATTAAAAGTAACATATGCAATATTTCAAATAGAAAAATTAGGAAGATACAATAAAGGTTATATTAACTTATCAAATGTTAGTACAAATAAAAATTTACCATTTGCACAAGATTTCTTAGTTTATAGATTAAAAAGACGTTTAGAAGATAAAGGAATAGAAGATGGAATAGATAAATCAAATTTATCATTTAGATATCAATGTAATCAATTAATATCAATGATATCAAAAATATCAATGATATATTCTTATTTTTGGAATTTACTTTTAACTTCAACTGACTTTGATGATATAATAAAATTAAGTGAATATGGAATAGAAATAAATGAAATGATGGAAAAAATTGATGAAAAATTTAAAGCATTACAAAATGTAAATTATATTAATAAAGGAACAATAAAATTATATGGTATGTATATAAGAGATATATTAAATGAACAAGAAAGAGCTTTTTCATATTTAAGTATTGAAGAAAATGAAAATTTTCAAAATAAATCTTTTGATTTAAATACTTTAATTCCAAATGCAGAATTTCAATTTATGTTAGTTTCAGGTAAAGAAGAAAATTTTGGTATTATTACTAAAATTTCTTTAGGATTATGTCATTTATTAGGTTATTCTGATCAAGAATTAATTGGTCAAAATTTAAATTATTTATTACCTGATTGTATACATAAAACTCATGAAGAAATGTTAAAAAAAAAAATAGTTTTTTCTAAAATTGGAGAAAGTAATCAAAATAGTTTTAAAAAACATTTTGCTTTATTAAAAATGAGTTCTAAATGTTTACTTCCAATTAATTTAGAAGTTGGAATTGTATTAGATGAAGATTATAATCCTGTTATTTTTACTAAAATAAATTATGATGATGAACAATTTAGTTTTTTTTCACCTGGAGTTTATTTTTTATTAACAAATCATAAATTAATAATTGAATCTTTTACTTCAAATTGTTTAGATCATTTAGGTTTAAATAATCAAGTAATAAATGGAAATAATGAAATAACTTTATATATAAAAGAATTAAATGAAGAAATTTTATCAAAATTAATTAATTCGAGATCAAATGATAAATTAAAAACAAAATTAAAAATTTTAAGACAAAAAATTAATAAAGAAACTAATATAACATGGAAAAATAATAAAAAATATAAAATGTTAATTGAAGAAATATTAATTAATAATAATTCATTAGGATTTATGTTTAGAATTGAAAATTGTGGTTTAAGAGATTCTACTATTTTTTCTTCAACACAAAGAATAAGTATAATTGGCGCAATTGGAGGAATAAAAAGAAATTCAATTACTTCTATTAAAGAAATTGAAAAAAGAAAAGATTTTCCTCAAATTGGTAAAAATTATGTTCCTTCTAATTTTGATGAAATTAATTTTGATATTAATGATAAAGTTTTTTTATTTCAAGATAAAACTTTAAAAGGTGAAAAAATTGAAAATATTGGAGATTATTTTAATGAGAAATATTTTCCACCAATTGAAGAAAAAAAAGATAATGAGAAAGATAATAATGATGAATCAAATGAAGAAAGTGAAGATAATGAAAGTTATGAAAGTGAAAGTTTTGAAGAAAGTTCTAATATTGAATATGAAAATGAAAAAAAAAAAATTAGAAAATCTCTTTTAGATGATATTGAAAATAATAATGAAGATATTTATTATAAAGTTAAAACTTCTAATATTAAATTATCTGTTTATAATTATAATCAAAAAACAACTGTTGAAATTAATGATTTTCCTAAAGAAAGTAAAGTTGAACAAATATTAAAAGGAGAAAAAGAAAAAAGTAAATCAATAAATGTTAGTAATAATAATTCTAAAAAAAATATTAGTTTTGAAGTTGGTACAAATTCAAATAAAAATGAAATTGAGAAAAAAACTATTTTTAATGAAAGAAATAATGAAAAAATTTTGAAAATGATATCGCCAAAAATTTTTAATACTTCAGTTATATTTTATATTTTTTTAAATGGTTTCACTTTAATTTCAATTTTAATTATTTCAATATTATTTTATCTGAATATTTATTCATCAAGAACAAATATATTAAAACTTCATATACATATAAATTATTTAATTTTAATTTATAGAAATCTTTTAAATACTAATTTTTATGCTGTTGAAATGATATTAATCTTAAATGAAAAATATGTAAATTTATATCAAGATAAAGATGAATATTATGATATGTGTAAAAATGTAATTTTAAGTTTATATGAAAGATCAATTAAAGAAATAGAATATTTTTGTTATAGTGAAGTTAAAATATCATCAAAAACAAAAAATGCACTTGTTAATTATAATGTTAATATTAAAAATTATCAAACAACATCAGTTGGTTTAAAATATACTTCTTTATATATGAAATTAACAGATGCATTATGCGAATATGATTATGCTTTACTTGATTATGGAAATAGTAATAAAAGTTCATTAAATCCTCAAAATAATGATTTATTTTTTATTGTTTTTAATGTTGATAATTTAATTTTAGGAGTAGAATATTATTTTGAATTATATTATTCTGAAATAAATAATCAAATTGATCATGAAGAATTATTACTTTATACTTACTTAGGTGTTTTTATTGTTCTTGAAATTATTGCAATTTTCATTGGCGCCAAAGCGAGTATTTATTTAATATTAGAGAAAGAAAATTATTTAAGATATTTTTATAAAATTGATGATGAGACTATTAGAAATATATTAATTAGATGTGAAAAATTTATTAAATTAAATAGAGAAAGTCCAATTAATATGATTTCAGAACCTGAAATTAATTTAGAAAGTGAAAATGAATCTCTTTCAAGTGAAGTTTCTTCTCTTCTTGAAACAGAAGAAATAAAGAAAATAGATTTAAAAAAGAAAAAAAAACATATGAATACAAAAAAAAAAGAAATGGTAAATTATGGAGAATTAAAATTTAATATAATATTAACAGTAATATTTTATGGAATAGAATTAATATTTGGAGTTTATATAACAATATTTGTAGTATTTAGAATAAATCAAGTTGTATATTATGAAGTAGCTCAATATTTAACAATAAAATATGAAAGATTACCACTTGTAATATTAAATAATTTAAGAATGTATTTATTATTTTATCCAGTTATATTAGAAGATCAAGATTTATTATCAAAACAAAATGATTTTAAAAATGATATAATAAATGCATATTTTAATATATCTAAAACTTATATTTCATTATTTGGAAATGTAACAGAAAATGGTTTACCTAAATTAATTAAAAATAAATATTTTTATATTGAAATTAATTCACTTTGTGGTTATTTTTCAGATTTTTTAACAAATTATTCAATTGAATGTGATAATTTCTCAAGTAATATTACTAAACAAGGATTAGCACTTTTATATTCTTATTCAATGAATAGTGTTTATTATTTATATAATGCAATTGAAGAAAAAATCAGTTATACTATTAGAAATAATTTATCATATAATGAATTATATTATGGAACTAGTAATTATAGTATTGTTGGAAATATAGAAGATAATCCTTTTTTATTATTTAATGATGAAATTTTT
Organism: Isotricha prostoma; assembly: GCA_023807205.1. Taxonomy (NCBI): domain Eukaryota; phylum Ciliophora; class Litostomatea; order Vestibuliferida; family Isotrichidae; genus Isotricha; species Isotricha prostoma. Next base: position 7,172 of record JAJMZS010000485.1, on the reverse strand, counting down.
AAAAATTTAACTATTTCTATTATTTATATTATTAATCCTGTTATTTCTGATTTAATTCAAACTGTTTCTGAAGAATGTGAAACATTGTTTTCAAAAATTAAAAAAAATATTATTATTGTAAATGTTCTTTTTTTTATTGTTTTATTTTTTTATTATCTTTGTTATATTTTACCTTTTATTATTAAGAAAAATATGGATTTAAATAAAACAAGAAAAATGTTGGGAATTATTCCTAAAGATGTTTTTGTTGAGATTTTAAATAATGAAAAAAAAATTGAAAAAGATAAAAAAATATAATTTTTATATCATAATATTTTACAATTAATGTAAATAAAATTTATAAATTAATGAGTTATTTGATCATAGAATTAATATATTATTCATATAATTTTTTTAAAATAACTTTTTAAATTTTTTTTAATTATTATTTATATTATATTTATTATTTTATATTATATTATTAAATATATTTATTAGTATATCACAAAATTCTTCTAATTTTTTGCTTTTTAAAAATAATTTATTTTTATTTTCAATTAAAAGGATTTTTTGACAATAAATTAAACTTATTAAATTATTATTAAAAATACCTTTTTTTTCATCATTATAACATTCAAATAGTTTAATCATAACTATAAATGAAATAGATAATAAAATTAAGTTTTCATGAAACAAATTGATTTTAATATTATCAAATAAAAATTGAATATTATTTATTTCAAGAAAAAATGAAAAAATCATTTCGATATTTGAATTATTATAATAAGAAAAAATATTATAAATAAACGACCAAATTATATATTGCAATTGAAGATTAACATTATTTAAAGAATTTAGCATTGTATTTAAAAAATCTTTTTCTGAAGAAAATAAAAAAATATAAATTTTATCATCATGAAATTGTCTAAAATATTTATTAAATATCATTAAGCCATAATAAATATTATTTAATATATTATCTTTCACATATTGGATAAACAAATGTAGTATTTTAATATTTTCAATTTTATAAGATGAAATTTCATTAAATATAAATGCTTTATCATTTAAATTTAATTTTTGATATATTTTTTCAAAATAATTCAAAAAATTATCTTCCAAACTTTTAGAATTTATTATGATTTTGATTAATAATTTTAATAAATAATCTTTATTATTTTCAAAATCTTGTTTTAAATTATTTGCTATTTCAAAAAATAAGTTTAAATCTTGATTATTATAAGAATTGTTTTTAATATTTATATTATAATTACAATTTTCTAAATATGAAAATCTTTTTTTATTTATTTTTAACCAAATTTCTCTTTTTCTCAATTGTGACTTTAAAGAAATATGATTTAAATTAATAAATTTTGTTGAATATTTGATATTTGAAAATTTTTTAATATTGTCCATTAAAATTTGACTTAAAATAAAAGTAATTTTTTTCCTTTTAAATTAAAATTTTATAAATAATTGTTTATTTTCTAATTAATATTATATTTATTATTCTTATTTATTTATTATCTAAAAGAACTATAAATTAAAATGGAATTATTGAAAAATAACGGATTAAATTCTAATAAAAAGAAAATAAAGATAAAAACATTTACAGATATTCAATCTTTAACAACAAATTCAAAAAAATTTCCAATATTAACACTAAACACTCAATCATTTCGACAAAATTCACATTCAAATGGAAAATTTATGATACTTAAAAAAGAAAATTTAATTACAGAAAGGAAAATTTATACAAAAGAAGAATTAGAAAAAGAAAATAAAGAATTAAAAAAGAAAATAGAAATATTAGAATCAGAAAATAAACAATTAAGGACTGAAATAAGAGAATTTTATTTAAATTTTGAAGAAGAAAAAAATTTATCTCCTCATAATAATCAATTTTCATTTAATTTTAGAAATAAATTTCAATCATTTCAAGAATTATCTCTTCCATTAAATAATAATTTTCAACCAAAATTATATATTAATTTAAGAAAATCTGCAAATTTAAAAGATAATTCTTTAGATAATAAATTTGAATTATATAATAATATATTTTCAAAAAATGAAACATCTCCAAAAAAAATTATTATTGATAGTTTAAATCATTTTGGAAATAAAGAAAAATCAAATGGAAGTTTAATTAATAATAATATTGATTTAAGTTCAATTGATGAAAATGAAATAAAAAATAAAATGAATAAAATAAAAAAAAGAATGTTAACATTATTAAATAAATACACTGAAATTATAAATTGTAAGTTGTAATTAAACCATAAAAAAAGTAAGAAAATAATAAATTTATTTATAAATTAAAATTAAAATCTCTATAAAAATATTAAAAATATAATAATATTTAAAAATAATCAAATGAAAAAAAAACTTTTTTTTAATTATCAAAATCATTTTCAAAAGAATCAAAACCAAGATCTAAAATTAACTTATTAAAACCTCGAATAAAATTAACACAAAAGAAATCAAGAACACTTAATAAAACAAAATCATCATTTCCAGAAGTATCTTCTTCCATATCATCAGAAGCAATTTTCATTAATTCAAAAAAACTTTGAAAATCAATTCCATGAGTAGTTTTAACATTTAAAACATCATATAACATTCTTAAATTATTTCTATCAATATATTTACTTGGATCTGGATTATAATCTTCATCACTTTCAATATTAGTATTATTTATATTTGAATCATTTTGAATTGATTTATTTCCAGAACTTTCTTTATTATTTATTATATTATTATTTAATAAATTATTATTTGAATTATTATTATTTGAAATATTAATATTTGAAAGATTATTATTTGAATTATTATTATTTAACAAGTTATTATTTGAATTATTATTATTATTTAATGTATTATTATTTGAATTTGTATTTATATTATTATTTATATTAGTATTTTCATTTTGATTATTATTGTTTTTTTTTTCATTTTGAGTATAAATTAATTTTTTTATCCATTCTACAAATTTTTTTTCTCCTTCATCTGAACATACATTTTTCCACATTAATAATGTAAAATAGGCTTGAAGTTGAGCAGAAAATTCATATCTTTTATATTCTTTTTCTTTTTCTTCTGATATTTTTGATAATTTACTAAAGTCATTTAAAGTAAATAAACCATCTTTATCTGAATCTAAAAAAAATAATGTTGGAATATGACATAAATTTATTTTAAAATCACCATTATCATCTAAAATTGACATTTTTAAAATATCACTTAATGAAATATAATCTTTTCCATTACTAACTCTTTGAAATTCTTCACTAAAAATATTATTATCTAAATAAGAATCATTATTTTTATCAATCATATTTTAAAAAAAATAACAAAACATTAAAAAAAAATAAAAAAATTAAACAAAATAATAAAAAAAAAATTCAAAAAAAAAAAAATAAAAATATGATAAAAACAAAACCATTAAAATTATTATTAATAGGAGATTCAAATGTAGGAAAAACAAGTCTTTTATTACGTTACATAAATAATTCTTTCACAGAAAAATATATAGCAACAATTGGAGTAGAATTTAAATCAAAAGATGTAACTTTAAATAATAACACATATAAAATTCATATTTGGGATACTGCAGGACAAGAAAGATATAAATCAATAACTAAAAATTTTTATAAACATGCAGAAGGAATAATTTTTGTATATGATATTACAAAAAAAGAAACTTTTGATAATTTAAAAAATTGGATTTCAAATGCTGAAAATGAAACAAATTTTAAAATAATTATTGTAGGAAATAAATTAGATATGGAAAGTAATAGAGAAGTTAGTATTGAAAAGTTAAAAAAATTAGCTGAGAAAAAAAATTGTCAATATTTCGAAACTTCGGCTAAAAAAAATATTAATGTTGAAACAATGTTCTTATCTATTATAAATGAAATGATTAATAATATTAAAAATACTCAAGATAGTATAACTGAAAGTACAATTAATTTATCTAATGATAAATCTATTATTGAAAATAAGAAAAATTGCTGTGGTTAAAATAAAAAAAGTTTTTTTTGATGATAATTTATTTTTTATGATTTGACATAGTTTTTTTATTATTTATATATAAATTATTTTTTTTTCTTTTCTTTTAAATTTTATTTTTGTTTTTGTATTTCCTGTTGATATAATATAATTATAATAATTTATAAATGATAATAATTATACAATTATTTATTTTTGATAATTCTTTTTATAATTATTTTTTGTTATTTATTTTAATATGATGAATTTGAATTTAGTGAAATATTTTTTAATTTTCTTTCTTTTTTATTAATCTTAAAATAGGATTTTTTATTTTGAGTTTTCGTTTGTTTTAAAAGTCGATTTTTTTTTTCATTTTCTTTTCCATTTATTTTATTATTTATAATATTATTTACTTTATAAAAAGTTAATATATATTCATTGTTTGATAAATAATTTTTATTTATTTTGCAATCATTAAAATCATTGTACGACAAAATAGTTTGACATTCAGAATTTTTTCGTTTCATATTTATAAATTTAATTTCTTTACTCTTTGAATTGTCTTTTTTGTGTTTACATTTACAATTCAAATTATCCATTCACAATAATAATTTATTTTTATCAATTTTAAAATTAAAATGAAAAAATTTTTTTAAATGAATTATTTAGATTAAAATTTAACAAATATTTAGTTCTTTATTTTTAAAAATATTTTATAGATTTTCATTTAAATAAATTATATTTTTTTATATATTAATTCTTTTTTGTTATTATATTATTTAAATATTACTATCTTTTAATTCCTTTTTTAAAATCTATCACTATAAATATTTTTTTTTAATTTTTAAAAATCTTCTAATTTTATATTAGTTTTTATTTTTACTTAATATCATATCTTCAATTTATTTTTTTTTTAATATATATATAGATTAAAAAAATTAATATATATAAATTGATTGGAAATATTGAATTCTTTTCATTTTTATTTTTTTAATTTGATTATGATTTTCTACAACTATTTGAATTAAATGATAAAATAAACAATTTAAGTAACATTTTATATCTTATTTAATCATATTATTATTTTTTTTATTTATTTTTCTTATTTAAATTTATATCTTTGTTACATTTTTTTGTTTGAGTTTCATAAAAAAATAAATGGAGGAATATTTACTTTTGAAATAAGATTTTTATTTTGAAAAAATTATATGTAACCTCTAAATTAATCTTTTTAATATAAATTGCTTAATATAAAAATAAAAATTTTCATTCAAATATAATAATCTATTTCTAATTTTTGTATTTCTTTCAAATCATCTTTTGTTAAAATTAACTTATTATTAATTTCAACATATTTATAAATTTCATCTGTATATAATCCTTGAATTGTAATATTATTATCAGTAAAACAATATCTTTTATTTAAACCATATAATTCAACACTTTTATTAAATTTATTATAAAAATGAGAATTTTGACAAAAAGAATAATTAATTTTTGTTTTTTCTTTTACTACTTCTCCATTATATTGAGTAAAAGAAACTTTATTAGTTGAAATTGTATTAAAGTATGTTTTATCTGTATTTAAATTATTCTTTTTTTCATTTGATAAAAATGAAAATTAGTATTTTTAAAGTTTTTAAATTCCATTTTTAAATTTAAAAAAACTATTTAAATACATTGAAAAATAATAAAATAAAATTTCACAGGTAATTATCTTTTTCAAAAAATATAATTTCTTTATTATAATGTCAATAAAAAAACCAATACAATTTTTAAAAAAAAATTTTTCATTAAATCAAGTATTACAAATAAATAATAATAGTCCAAATAAAAATTTTAAAATTCATTTAGAAAGAATAAAACAAAAAAGTTTAGGAATGAATGATTTACATTATATAGAAAAATTTAATCAAAATAATTTAATAATGCCAAACAAATTAATAAAAAAGCATTCTAATATAAATTACTCAATTTCTACAAGAAATAAAAATTTTGAAAATAAAAGAGATTCTATTTTGTTTTCTATAAATAAATTAAATTTAAGTAAAATTAATTTACAAAATAATAACTTTCCTAAAACTAATAGATTTAATTCTAGTTCAAAAGATTCTACTGATAATTCGAATGATTTAGGTCATATTTTAAAATTAAGATTATCATCAAATAAAAAAAAAAGAAGAATGCTATCTCCTTTATCTTTTTCAAATTTCAGTTCTTTAAATGGTAGTCAAAGTAATATTAATTTAAATATAAATAGTATTGTAAATCCTGAAGATTTACATATATTTAATGTTTTTTTAATTCAAAAAACAAAAAAATTAAAATATGAATTTGATAATATAGAAAATGAAACATAGATGAATTAATTATATTTTATTTATTTATTTATAATTAACTTTTTTATTGATATTTGAAATTTAAATATTTATCAATTAAATAAAAATATCAAATTTTAATTATTCTTTTTAATAAAAATATCAAGAAATAATTATAAATATTTATGATTATTATGTTTTTCAACTTTAAAATATAAATTTTCATTTTAGTGTTAATCAAGAATATATTTATACTTTAAAAACATAATTGATTTAAAAAATTAAAAGAACAAAATGATATTTAAGAATACAAAAATATAATATTTTTTCTTTTTGTTTAAAAGACTATGATAGAAATCATATTAAAATAATGATGTAGAAACAATGAAAGAATAAATTTATTAATTCAAAAAATTTTTTTGGCATTTATCATATTGAAAAATCAATTCAAAATATACAAACCAAAATGTTCTAAAAACCATTTCATCATTATCAGAAAACAATTATTAAAATGACAAAATTCTTTTCTGACTTTTTTTTTTGTATTTAATCTCTTCAGAATCAGTCTCACCCGGTTCAAAAGAAGAAAAAAATGATTTACTTTATAGCAAAGAGATACATATTTTATTATTATCTTTATCATTATTATCATCATCTATATTTCTATTTAATAAAATATTATTTTCTTTTTTATTTTATTTAAATCATCTATTTTCATTATTTTCATACTATTTTATATTTATTTTAATAACATATTTCCTATTTTTAATTTTTTTTAATAATCTAATCATCATTTATAATAAGATTTCATCTTTATAGTTTTTTATAAAAATATGAGATTTAAAATGATATAATTTTACAAACGTAATTTTATATAATTTAATT